>JANKYF010000005.1:32309164-32319811 GCA_029829435.1 Erythroxylum hondense | reverse complement strand
TTTAAATATTTCTTAAATTTCACCAAAAATTCCAAATCAGTAATTATAATCACCAAATCAATTTTTAAGACATATAATCCACAATTCTCAATAAAAATCACATTTATAAATCAATTTTACCTGAAAAATGTCAATGAATGCATATACAATCATTTTAATGTGTGCAATGAATAATAATCACATGTGTGTGTAAGCTATATTATGCATGAGCGTGAAATGCACTTTCTAACTTCTCAAAAAACTCTCATGTACACTATTCTAAGGTTCTAGTTATTTGGGAAAACAGGATGTTACATATTTGTTGCAATGTCATCCTCACAAGTTCGAAATCTAGGCTTATCTTTAATTGACACATTAACCCTGATATATGTCCAATCTAGAGCACATAAGCAATTCTACAATTCAAATGAAATAAAAAATAATAAGGAACCACATCCATCGATGGTCCGAAGAGTTTGTTGGTATGGGCTCAGGTTTCCTAAACAAATGATCTTGCAAATGTATTACTGCATTTAAAATATTATGAAAACATCGACTAATTGTCTCACCTGACCTTCTAAAATTTTTCCTAATAACTCGATTTTTAACATGATGAGTAATAATATGTAAGAAAATTGCTACTTGTTCATCAATAAGCATATTTTTGTTGACCTTAATCCTCCTATACTTTCTAACATTTCACATAGTTTAAAAAAACTTATCTATTCATCCTAACCATCGAAATACATGACTCATCATTATCATCCACAATTTGCCTCACATAATCTCGATTTGCTTAAAAATTTAGAAACTAGCTTTTAACTCTTGGCCTATAACTATATAAAGAAGCCTCCGACGCCAACAAAGTGAATAGGGAACTAACAACATTATACAACTGCAATCATACATTCAAGATAGTCACAATCATTTTTGTTCTTTCAGCATTTCTACATAAACTCAAACTAAAACGAACCATGAATGCAAAAAATAAAATTTCTAATGCATTTATGTTAACTTATTCAAACAATGTACAATGTAAGAGAACATGTATCACCCCACTCTCGTAAGACACGTACCCGATATCTATTGTGATATTCGAGTACATACCCCGCAAGAGTGACATGCAAGAACAGTCATTCAGTCAAAATTCATTACACATTTTTATTTCTTGAAAACAATGTACACGTATGCAGAAATCATTAATCAAATTAGGCCCGCTAAATTTTTTTAAAAAATTTCTATTCAATAGCCACTTGGGCCCAACTTTAGATATAAAAAATTTGTAATCATAAAGTCATTTCATTACTAAGTCGTTCATATACACTTTGTAAAATTCTTGTAGAACATAAATCAAAAACAAAAAAAAATCACTAAAGATATATGTAGGTGCAAACTGATCCCTACCCCTAACTCATGCTCATTTGCAGTGGTTGAACTCCAGTTGGTCTAATTGGATAACTCCTCTAAACCTGAAAAGTCATGTTGTAATTTTTTATGAGTTTTGCGAACTCAATAAACAAACCATCATTGATGATTTCATCTATGTCATATACATAAATCATATATTTCACAAATATTCATTCAGAACATGTATATTCTAAATACTCACATTAACATGGCATATCATAAAATCATTCCAAATCAGAACAAATATTTACAAATACAAATGCACATGAGACTCCAAATTCGTTATTAATGTTGTGACCAAGTGCCTATCATATACGTATACAAATACTGGCCCATTAGACTCGGTCAAAATAGAATAACAGAATATAGTTCTACATATAGAATCAGAAATCATAGAGCAAAGCTCTACATGCAAGCGCCTTCATACTGGCTACTCTAGTCACACTGCTTTTATCTGAGCATGCATTTTATGAAATGCATCAAATTCAGAATATACCATGTACAACATTCACGTATAATGCACATTCAGAATCTTATAGTCATCAGACCCAAGTCCGACATTCAACTTTCATTGATAATTCATATAGAATTTAGAATTTCAAAGCAATCAGAGCACTTCCAATACATTCCCGAATATTAAACTCCTTGGACTTTAAGTCTGAAAATTCAAAAACAATCTCAAATAGATAATATTGGAAGTTTAAACAAATTCAATCAATCCTAGGAAAATCATCTAGGTTGAATCACAGTACGCTCCAATATGCTATTGTCTGAATGGTCCGGCAATGTCTGACTAGCGTCCAATGTGGTCCTCTATATCATACAAAACACATTTACAAATATCACACTTTTGCACAAATGTATAATTATTTCCTTATGCACATCTATGTATATCAAAATTATGCACAATGCATGTTTAATGACAATCCCAAGTATCTTATTGTAATTTGCATCACCAAATCATTCACAAAGCCCTAAAAAACAATTTACAGTTCAAGGGCTAAGTCACAGGCGTGTACATCTCGAATGCCCATGCGTAATAACCAAGAAAAGTGACAAATGTGTAGTCCAAATTAATTCAGTCACGAGTGTGAGAACTTAATTCACTCCCGTGCATGTCCAAATATCAAGGGTGTGAGATCTTAACTCACGCTCGTACATATCAAATGACCCCTTTTAGATTTTTCTAATAACATGCTTTTTGGGTCAACTTGCGCCATCATTCTGATAACGTAAATGACATAATTAGGCAATCCTTTCTCTGATAAATTTGTTCTCCAATTTCTTAAATTTTTAATGATACAAAGATCATTCAATTTGATTCAGTATTTCCAAAGTTATACTCAATTTACTTTGGACTATTCTTAAAATGTAACCACACTCTATATTCAACTTCAAATTAGATTATGCAATTCCTAGAGACAAGATTAGAATTTACTCTCTTTAGATACTTTATGGACTTATGTCTCTAGTTAAATTTAAATCAAGAATAATTCCATTTTGAAACCTATAGATCAAACTATAATCAAAATACCAAAGTATGTTTAGTAAAATCATTCTAGTTATCATGCTTCAACATAGTCAACATTTTCATCTTAAATTCATCAATCATTCCATTTCAGATGGCTATCATATTTGGTGGAGATGAAGATCAACGTCTTAGGAGTTTCTTATTTTAAGAATCAAGTCATTTTGATATCGGGTGAAGAAGTTATAACAAAAATACCGAAGGATGTTCAGAAACAAACTATTTGGAAAAAGGTTGTAAGTCGTGATTTCTGCACGATCGCGACTTGCGATCCTAATCAGCGATGTCGCGATCGCGACCTTCCTCAATGCAGTTCAGCACGATTTCGATTTCTTATCTTCTTTATCGAGCAGCTTCTTCATCTTCTCCTTCCATTTTTTTCATTTGTTTTCCCTTCTAAAACATCTATTATGCATTTCTATACCCAATTCAATCTCTAAACAAATCAGATTCAAAATTACCATTCAAACACCAAAAATTTGAAACTTTATATTCACTTCCTCACTTTACTGTAATTTTCCAAAATTTTATTCACACTTCAATCTTCTTCACTTAACACTTAAAACACATAAACCAATTCTTCTAACTTCATTTTAGCTCATTAACACACAACAATTTCAAGATCCAAGATTCACACTTAAACATCAAAATCCAATTCTCATACCAGTAAATTTCAGTTTCTGCATTTTATTCTCTATCTACTTTCATCTAATACATTTTTACACATTTTTCACACTTTCATTTCATCAAAACTTTATCATTGTGTCAACTCTATACTACGACCTCACCAAATCTTCATTTCATATCATTAAACTTAGTTAAATTCATTTCCGTTAACACTCCATAAATTCATGCATAAACAGTAAAAACAACCTATATTTGGTTTTATCTAAACCAGAATATAGTATATTTACATATATTCCTACATTAATTTTCTAGCATTCTTCTACAACTCATTTCGAACTAAAACAGATCCGATTTCATATTTCTATATCACAAATATTTCATCTATTTCTTTCATCACCGAAACTACACTTTTTACCCATGCATGTATCCATTTATGAACATTAAACCATCATCAAGGATCACTTATTTGATTCAACAATAATTCCAACAATGAGAGTGAATCAAATGTATAGAATATTGGATAAACAAGATAGTGTTGGTGATGGTGTTTTCAGTGGAGAAACAAACAACAGAGAAATGAGAGAGAGCTACAAAAATGGTTTTGCTTAATATTGAACTACATGGGTTGATAATTCAATGACACGTGGCACCCATGCATATGGGCCATATGTCACCCTCTCATTTATCTCTTATTCTATTATTCCAAATACCCCAAATTTTCATAAATTTCCTAAAATTCACCAAAAATTCAAAAATAATCATAATATTCTCCAAATAAATTTTCACCACAAATAATTCACAATTCACATTTTAATCGCATTTATGAATGAATGCATGTATAATCAATTTCATGTGCAACAATCAATATTCTCATGTATGTGCATGTATGATATGCATTTTCTAATTTCTCAGTACTTTCTCATAATTCACTATTCTAGCCTCAACATGGGTAATGGATGTTACATCATAAGGCTCTATAGATCCCAAGGTTTGCACTATAGGAAAGTTTTAGGCTAATTAGGGCACTAAGTTTTGATAGATAGGTTCCATTTCTAAGGGAAATGAATGAATATATAAGAAAAATGAGTGGAGATAACTATCTTCAATTAGCATATTCTATTTATTTCCTTAAAGTTTAATCTTATAAGGGGTAAGGTATGTACATTATTAGATGAACTAAACCCAAAATTAACATACCCTTAAATCTAAAGGGTAGCCATGTATGATTTATATAGAGCAATGAACACAAATATGTCAATCTATACATGCAACACATAATGTATTAACCTTATAAAAGTACTTATGTATTAGTAAGATTAAATAGCATAACTAACTGCTCATATAGTCTATATTAAGTCTTAAAGGTAGTTTTTCTTTCATCACATTCTTTCATCCTAATCTAATGATAACTAACTGATTTTAGAAAAGAGGTAGGATGATGTGATTTATCAAGTATATATAGAGATAAGATGTCAATACTTTACTGTTATAATCACATATCAACTAAGTGTTATCATTTTTAGGTATTAAAAGTACTAGAACTACAAAACAACTCATGCTTTCGCTTTAACCATAAACCCTTCCACTTTTTATTTGTAACTCCTTTATTTCCTTTAGATTACATATATAAGCACATCTATTTAAAATAGTTGCCCCTAATATAAAGTTAATTTGATTTTTGGTCCCTCTACTAGGTGATAATTCATTAAGAGCATTGTTCATAGACATGCTAATTAGGCCCAGGCCCAGCCAACCCAGCCTAACCTAATGGGCCCAAGTAACTCAATTGCCTACCCAAAATGAAGTCAATTTGGATAAACTTTCCAAAATAAAGTCATTTTGGTCTTATGTTTCTATTCATTTTGGGAAATTTACCTAAAATGAAATTACTTTAAACGGCTCACTTGTTTTTGAGTTGTTCGACATAAGCCTGCCTAATCTCTAATCCAAACTTAGATCACATATTTTTGAGCTAAATCTTGGGTAAACTAGAAATGGGCCCAACCAGACCCATCCCATTGCCATACCTAGTCGTTAGCCAATGCATCTTCCTATAACATGGAATTAACGACTCTAGGAAGAAATCAAAAGTCTCCTTTTAATGTTTTAATATAAAAATTCTTTTATTACTCCATAAAATTCTTAAGATGTAAATCAAATCCAATAAATTGTTGGAAAATTAGGGTTGGATTCAAAGCCACACACAGTAGAATAATTATGAAACTTTTTTGTATAACTTCCCCAAAGCCATGATCACTTAAATTCTATAAAATGATTAATAAATCATAATAAAGCATGAATCATAATTTATACCTTATTTTAAGGCTTGTTCTTTTTATTGTCGTTTCTTTCGATCCACTTCAAAAATTGGTTCATAATAACCATTATGGTCAAACAAGAGTTTGACTTCTAAGGTATACAAAGAACGTATTAAGAGAACTCTACAACTATTATAGAGAATGTTAGGCAATCTGTTATAGCTCCCATACAACTTAAGCCTTTTTACAATAGGTTTTAAACATTTTAGTAATATAATTGAAATTAAATTGTAATTTTAGTTAAACTTTAATTAGAATTACAATTAATTCTAATTAAATACCAACTATACCAAAATAAGATCCAATATCTCGTATTGTTCCTTATTTATTAAATATTTCATATTTAATCACAAAGTTTTTTGAACTTTATAATTAAGTCCAATTTGATTACATACATCTTTTCTCTCTTCAACCTGTTCTTCGTATATGACCCATTAGGTTCTCGAATATTTTGGTAATTGATGTAAATTATAACCCTAAATTAAATTTAAGATTAGATGAATTAAAATCCTTTAATTTATCTTTAATTATCTAATTAAAAATTTTATATCTGTAGATCAAGATTGGCATCTAGCAATGCATCATGATCACCCAAACATTTAGTAATGTCAAAGTGATTTTAACTAACCTTTTGTACATGATTTTTCTATATAATTCAATCATTTCATCATAAAATGTTTTGATTGGCTGTAAAGCATGGAAATAATGTCTGCTTTATTTGATTCTAATCATATTAGTTCCCTACCATGAGTAATTAACTCAATTAATAACATTTGAAAACTATTTTCCAAGCATCATTACACTTAGGCCAAGGATTTCCCGAATCAATACTAATCAAAAATAATAAAGCATTATGCATAATTACTTTGGGGTGATACCTCCATATAGATCATGTTACGTCCAATGACTACTGAATGAGCTACCCTTGACTATAATACGTTATAAGTAGTACTAAAACATAAAAATATTTATATGAGATAACTTTAGAGATCTGAAGTCAAAAGACCACTTATATAATAATCAAATAAGAATTTTCATAGACATATAATTAATGTTCCAAATGGTGCTCTCATATAGGGTCAATTCAGTGAACTTTCTCTCTAACAAGCGCCTACATATTCATTTATATACCTCCATACTTTATTCTATGAGATCAATTACTTTCCTTGTAAGGAAAAATATAATGTGAGTTAGTCTTTTATAATCTATTAATGTCCAGTCTCAATACAACAATGACTATGAACAAGTTAAGGATAATACATAAATGCAATATTCATCTCATAGTTATGATCTCATCATAATTTCATTTATAATGTATATTTACCCATGGACTTTATCATAGAAAACTAAATATGTATATGACAAAGGATGTATGTAAATTAATTTGTTAATAAATTGCAACCAATCAATTGGCTATTGATAAGTGTAAATTGCATTATGTTTTAAGGCATGGTTTGATATGTGCTTAGTTGTTAATTTAATCGTTTGGTATGTGTTTAGGTTAGAATTGTGTTAGTTGTTAATTATTTATGTTTTAAGTGTTTTATGGGTTATTACAAGTCTTTAAGTTGAATTATTATATTTTTGAGGTGCCTTGATCTGTTTGTTAGTATTTCAGGGTCAACATTGAAGAACGAAGAAGTTTCAGAGACATTCGGGCTGAAATAACAACCCATGATCATGGCATAACTGGCCACATTCGTGACAGAAGCACCAGAGTTGCGCAAGGAATGGCAAGCTATAATCTTGACAGAAGGCTCAAATGGGGAAAATGTTTAGACACTTAAAAATTTCAAGTTTTGAGGGATTTTTTGGACTTTTTGGACCCTAGAAAAACCCTAGGACTGCTTAGAACACAAAAGGATATTTAAAGAACAAGAAAAAGAGACAAAAAGGGAGCTTTTGCATCAACCACCTTGAGAAACCCTAAAGAGAATTCATCAAGCGATTGAGGAGGAGAAGAAGGAAGAGAAAAGAGGAGGAGAAGCTAACTCAACGTAATTCTTGGATTAGGAGTTTTCCCAACATTGCTGCCTCCCATCCTCCATTAGATTGTATTTTTCTGTTTATTTCCAGTTTTATCATTGTATAGAATTGGATTGAATAGTTGACAATAGAATCTAGAATGTCGAGGATGTTCTAAACTCACTAATGGAGTTTTATTTTTGAATTAATGAAATCTGATTGTTTATATGTTTATTGAAATTGTTGTGGTTTGGTTCTAGGATTGCATAATTCATTAGTAAACTGAGAGGGTGAATCAAGTGAAAACCAATTAAATTGGACTAACGAGAGTTATATGATTTAATAGAGCAAGAATTAAATCAAATCGAGAAATTATGAAAAGAGAGATCTTGTATAGGTTTCCAATAGTTTATTAGAGAGCTTCAGAACTAATTAGGGATTTGGATAGGTTGTAAATTGAGAGATTGTAGCTCCCATAATCCAATTAGGATTTATAATTTAGGGTTAATGGTTATAACTCAAGAGAGAGTAATCAACCCTATGATAGTCTAGAACCAATAATCCAATGATTCATAATCAGTTACGTTAGCATTAAGAATAGGTAAAAGTCCCTTTCTCTTAATTGGTAAATTATTTCGGTTGATTCTTGAGTGTGCTGCAATTGCTTAATAAGTAGTATATTTGTATTTGATTCTTAATTTGATTGATTGAATTAAATTCTCATTTTTATTTCTTGCAATTTGGATTTTGTTATTATTCTAGCCTTAGATTTTAGGATTAGTTAACTCCCTCCTCATGGAATCGACACCTTTGGTACTATGTTAATGAAAGTACACTTCCAGATTATCGAAACAGATTATCGAAGGTTAATATTAAAATTTACACACAACAAACACCTTATCAAGTTTTTGGCACCGTTACGAAAGAGGTAACTAGTTTACATCTTTAATCAAAGACTTTTTCACCATCTATTGTATTAAAAAAACTAGACATAAATTAAATGACACATCAACGTGGATATCACTAGACAACAATGTGGAATCTCAAGATTTGAATAATAAAAAGAGATTTTAAAAAAAGAACGATCATGGAGGATGTATATTATACGGAGCAAAGGAGTTTTACAGATTTCAATAAGCTCCAATTAATTTAGGGAAATCATCATCCTTATATGAACTCGTACACTTCGGGGTGGCATAACCATCTAGATCTCTATTAGTCCAACAATGCAAGTACTCACATAGGATAAAAGACAAATTTGAATTTTAGCAAGATGAGTCCAATTCATGGGGTTCCAAATTGTACAAAATCATGGATAAGCTAACAGACATGGAAGAGACCCATAAGAGACTAGAAGAGCAATTTGATTGAGTAACAAAAAATCATGCCTCTTCTATTCATAACTTGGAGATTCAAGTGAGATAGATTTGCTGTGAATTTTGTAAGAGAGTCATGGAAGACTCTCTAACCAATATGGAATTACATCCAAAAGAGTAATATGAGCTCATCATACTTAGAAAAGGAGAAGAACAAGAAGAACTAGTGGAAGACCAAAGTTAACCCTATCTTGTAGAAGACTAAGAGATGATGAAAGAGGATGAAGAAAAGAATGTCAACCCTCCCTATTATCCACCAATTCTTAATATATAATAATTGAGCATAAAAAAATTAGGTAGATGTTTATAAAGAGAACCTCATCATTTGGATTAGTGATGATCAAGTGACATTCAACATGAACGATGTCTTAAAGAATCTAAAGGAGTGTGACTCATTTAGTTGCATTTTAAGCAATTCCACTTTTTGCAAACTATGTATTTTTGGGTTATGATGTAATGTGGCTTGAAATGCTCATTAAAGCTTTGTAAAACTCTTCTTTTGGATACTAATGAAATATGGTCGATGTTTGCTTTTAGCTTTCAAACATTTTGAATTACATTTGATTTACAAATGAAGTTAAGAATTTTGGAAATTTGATTGTGGTTATGGTCAAGTTCATTTTCGTCCTTGGATGGAATTTGATGAGGGTGGTTCAAATAATTTATGTTTGCATTTAATATGATAGTAAGTTGGGTTTGTCTCATGGGTTTTGCCGTGGCGAAGCCAAGAGTTCACCGTGACGTATTTGACCCGAAGCTATATTTTTCATGGGTGTGGTGAATTTGTCGTGGCGAATTCAAATGGTCGCCATGGTGAAGATAAATTTTTAGGTTTGCCATAGCAAAGTTCAATCACTCGCTGCAGCATAATTGACCTAAAGGGTCTATGGAATTTCTCCCACATGTTCGTTGTGGCAAAACATTTAGTTTGTCGTGGCGAATGTTACCTGAAAAGGGTTTATTGGAGTTGTTCCAATTAGTTTGCTGGGCAAACCCGCCTTGCTTTTGAAGGGTTTTGGCTCCTAGGTTGTCTCCACACCCAAGCTTCACGCTTCATGACTTACAGATAGTTAAACTCTAATAACGGGGCCTACCAAGTTCTACTAGATAGGTATCTGTATTTTATTCATATATTTACCTGTAAGTATATAAATGGGATTATTTTTAATTCAGATTAAACTAGATACATATATCTACAACTTTCATAGAGGAATCAAATCCGATGTCTGTCACTAACGGGCTGTTTGGAAACCTGCGAATTGAATTCATTAACGAATTGAATTCAACTACATTAATGAAGTTGGGATTGAATTCAATTTACACTGTTTGGAACAAATCTAGTAATATAAGAATTGAATTCAATTACACTGTTTGGAACAAATCCAGTAATATTAGAATTGAATTCAATTACACTGAATTCAATTATTTTCAAAATATATAAACATCA
>JANKYF010000005.1:32279626-32303568 GCA_029829435.1 Erythroxylum hondense | reverse complement strand
GGAAATAAAATTAATATTAAAAATAAATATTAAAACATATAAAAAGATAAATAATATTATAATCCTAAAATGAATATTCAAGTTGAGTAAATAGTTAAATAAATAATAAATTATGCATTTTGTTGTCAAAATTATTATCAGAAGATGACATCTGTATGAAAATATTAAGAATAAATAAATAATAATTAAGCTTATTGTATGATAAGTTAATATAGCAATAATCATAACACAATAATAATAAAGTACAATTTAATTCATTACAACAAAATTAACCAAATAAAAATCCAATATAACACATTACAAGTAGTCCAATATTAGTAACCAAATATATGTCTAATTCATTACCAAAATCACAATCATTTCATTTTCTTAAGCGCAACAAACATCTCTCTATTATTAATATAAAACTTCAATCTAATTTTAAAATTATTAAAATTACTTTAAACTAATAATTTAAAATTATTGTAAAATTATTAATTTAAATCAATTACAACGAAATGTTTACATCATTGATGTTATTATTATTTGTTTAATTTAAATCACGTTTAAATTATACATATTATTGGTATTGTTGTTGGTTTGACGATTTGGAAATTCTAGGAGCTCATGTGTTCAGCCTCCAAAACCTGTACAAAAAATCTAATCCTACTCTAAAGCTGACTAATTACTCTATCAAGAACATTCTTTCCTATTTGCTACATCTTCATTTCATAAGCTTTGTTTACCATATTTTCCTTGACGCCTCCAATGTGATAATAGAATTTGAAATCTATAGCATCTGTTGCTCCACCTTAGCTTTCCATTTCACCATATCCTTGAACATTTCCTGTAAATGCAGAGATAAACAAGTGATCTTAGTCAAATATGCATAAGAAAACTGATGACCAATAACAAATATTACCTGAAAAAGAAGAGATGAGCTGCCATAGTCCAACTTTGTATTCACAGTAGCATATGAATCTGTTGTCACATTAACTTGAGCTTCCTCCCCAGCACAGGTTACCAGTTCTTGCATGTTTCTATTAATAAAATCAAAACAAGCACAACTGAGATTGCAAATGAAGGTAACAGGGTCCACAATGAGAGAGACAGAGAGGGAGAACCTTATGCTAGAGGAATTGCCAGCAGTAGCAGAACCACTATTCGCCATGAAACTTGGTTTTAAGCCTCCTAAGTTTTGCAGCATCAAACTAGCAAAGATGACATAAAACAAATAATAACTAATACATTAAATATACTTTTTGGCTTAAAAAGAGAAATACAGAAGTGATAGTAAGGTGCTGTTTATTTAAAGGCATTGAAGAGAGGATGAATAGAAACATGAATGTGACACTTAAACATAAAGAATACTGTAACAAGTAAGCTAGGAACTCAAATGCCTGCCAACCTATGAGAGATAGGGATCAACTGAGATTGAAATTGCAACAATCTACGTAGCATTAAGCAAACCAATCCACGCAAGTGTTCCCAGCAACTTTATGTTACCTTTTTTAAACCTTTAACCTGCAAGTTAACAAAAGCCATATGGCCATGATTTTGAAAAAGAACAAAGTACAAATTGGGACCACGCTAGAATTAAAAACTCACTGGAACAATTTCTCAGGAGAAAAGACCAACATTTTGAGCAGCAATTCCACATTCAAAGCTCCTAATAGCATATGAATCCTGCAATTCCATCGTAATTTGTTGAACATTTTGAATTTTGTGTTTAGAATATATAGTAATGTGGCTTTCAGCTCTACCAACTGATAAACTAAATAGTTTCAAAATATTCTAACGAGGAAGAAGATGTCAGATAAGGAAAAGGATTAAAACAGAATCCATTTGATTGCTGAAGACAAACTGTTCACAAAGTTTTATTGATATGCAAGCCTGCTCTTGTCTGGTTATGGAATACTGATCCGCACAAATTTCTCCACAAATTCCCATTCCAAAGTCATGTCCTAATCGAGAACCCTTTCTGTGTAAAAAAAAAATAAAGGTAGAAATGGATCATAAAGAAATATCACTGCCAAACCCATCCATCTTGAAAGTAACAAATGGTTCCAAACAAAAACATAGAACATTGCTGAGAGCTACAAAAAGGAAAAATAGATTTATATGCGACACAAATTGGTTTAGCCACAGATAAAGCACCAAAAGAAAGGAAATGCCATGCAAGAATAAAGGTGTGAATCACATACGAAAAATGTAAAGGATAGACTTGAACTCGAATAAATTGCAAAGATGGACAATGAAATAACTAAGATGGTAATTAACAATGATACAGTGGGCAAAAATTACACCCAGAAGAAGAAGAGAGGACTCAATATAGGACAGAAAACATTTGAAACCATACGGCCTGACATTTACCTCAAACAAAACTAATCGAAAGGCAAGTTTTGTTCACCTGTGATGGGTTTGCAAAAAGTTCCCTTGAGGAGACGGGTGCGTCCCTTGAGAAGTTCCCTTGAGAAGTGGGTGTGTCCCTTGAGAAGTCGGTGGTCACTTTTTCTTTGTGAAGATGGGTTTGCAAAAACAACGTGAAGAATTAGGGAAAAGCAAGAAGAAAGTTGAAGAAGGAAGAGATAACTGAAAATAAAGGACGAAGGTGTATGATTGTGTTATAAACGTAAACGACGGAAAAAAGTCTACACGAAAAAGCTTAAATGGCGAGCTTTTATGAAAAGCTCCAAATTGTAGCTTTTCAAAAAGCTATATTTTAGCTTTTTCAAAAGCTATTTCTACTTCAAAAGTGCTTTTGAAGTTTACAGCCAAACACCTATTTTTCTCCAAAATAGCTTTTGCGGTAGAAAAAAGTGCTTTTAGAGTCTCCAAAAGCTTAACCAAACAGGTACTAAGACCTTTACAGGGTAGGAATTTTTTTAAAAAAATCTTCATTTCTCCCAATCTACATGTCCCTTGACCGTCTAGATTGTTCCTGGATCCATTTCTTGCAGTGCCGAACAAGAATCTTCCGAAATGTAGAAATCCTAGTTGAAGTAGGATTCCTTATAGGATTAGGATTTCTGCAACTTTGGTCACCTTAGGGTATTTTGACCTCCTCACTTTGAAAATGATATCCAAAAGTCCTAAATCTCCCTCCTTAGCATGATTTTCTTCATTTGACACCTAAAACACTTGAAATGATAAAATCAATGTAAGCTACGTGATTTAGACATCAAATGAGAATAAAAACTAAGTGTAAAAGTATAAAAGGATAAGAAAATATGAGTGCATCATTGATGCTTTTTAAGTAAAACAGAAGGTTAAATATAGGTTGTTTAACTCCCAAATACATTTAATAATCCCTAATTTTGATTGAGTTTGACTTTTAGTAATTTTTGGCTATTATATTTTAGGGAATACTTTGAAATTACATAAAATTGGAGAATTTTCAAATTAGGCATAATTTGAGGAAATTTTTACATAATTGAACCAATTTAACTTGTTTTTGAAATATTAAAGGTTTAACTTAACTTTTTTTGTGATTAAGTTAATTAATTTTGATTCATTTTACTTCAAATTACTTTAATTTTGAATCTGTTAGTTAAACTCGAATAGTTTAAAGACTTTTTAACTTCTAAATTTTCTTAAATAAAGTGAACTTTGCTTATTAGGAATGATTACAATTGAATTTGATGAAGTTGGGATTTTAGAAGTTTATTGAAGTATTTTTTTTCTTACAAGTTGCTATTTGATTATTTGAATAACTAGTAACCTTGCTCCATTATCCCTCCTAAAGCCTTTATAATACTCTTAAACCCTTCATATTTATATGGTTAAGAGTCAACTAATCACGTTCTTAGTTATGCTCATAGTTTTAGGACTCCTTTTATAGGTAGAAACCTTTAGAACCATGATAGGAATTCGAGGTCTTATGAGTCATCTCCTACCCCACCTCCTCCTACTCTTATACTAGTTTAAAAGGATGATTATTTTGACATTCAGTCACCTTAATTTACTAATTACGGTTCCCATTCCTTACATGAAAACTATGTGATTTCCCTACTTGCCTGTACCAATGTAAGGAATATAGTTTCATTCAATATTTTATAACTCAGGTGGATACCCTTTTTTTAAAAAACTTATTGAGTGAAACACATGAATGAACAACCTTTTTATTGCAATAGTGACCTTATATCATTCGTGATGGCACTTGTCTCTTCTTAAGGGTTCAAGGTATAAAGATGCACCTTATTAGTGACTTTATTAATGAGATTTTAGGTATCCTATCTCTTATTAAGGGTTCAAGGTATAGAGATACATATTATTAGTGACCTTATTAATAAGATTTTAGGTTTCCTATACTTAAGGATTTTGCCTATTACAACTACCTTACTGAATATAATATTCAACTTAAGTTTATGCCTAATAGATGTTGAACCACCTTTGAGTTAGGTAATAGTATCGAAGTCACTATAAAACGCAAAAATGTTCATAAACTAAAAGTCATTCCTCATTTCTTTTCATTTGATATAACTTTGTTTCTTTTAGTGGCCACTTTACCTTTCTAGGTCATAAGAATCTTTAGTTCCTTTCAACTCTTATGATGGAAGAGAATGTTCATCCTAGTCACCTTATTTTACACAACATGGTCAATTTCTGTAATTCAAAGAAAAAGAATCAATACATCCCATATATCCTTATCCTCAACCTTTTCTTTCAGCAATTCAATATTCCATCACTAATAATGAGTTTGATTTTAACTTTTTCTTCAGTTTTGCTACTCTTTATTGTATGAGTTAACAAGTTTACTGACAACTAGATAGCTAAACTTTGTTAGTGACAACAACATCATCAACATTAATATCTTAACTGTAACATCCCACTACTATAAAGTATATACCCGAACATCTAAGGATATTCAAGTACATATCTTATGATAATAGTATGTTAGAGCAAAAACAAATCCAACTTACACATGGCATCATTTAATTTAATTAAAAATCATGAAAATTAAAAACCTTTCATTGCATTCATTCACAAAAGCTTACGCTATATTTTACAAACTTTATACAAGTTCTAGAAAAAAAAACTACAAAATACAATTTATAACTCTTCTGATATCAACTGACAGACCTTTGACCCATAACTACTCCAAAATGTTCCTCTAATCCAGCTCAAGAAACTAGTTCTCCTGTCTCAAGCTGTTGTAATTTTTTATGAATTTTGTGAACTCAATAAGCGAACCATCATTAATGATTTCACCAGGTCATATACACAAATCACATTTTTCACAGATATTCATTCAGAACATGTATATTCCAAATACACATATTAACATGGCATAACATGTAATCATTGCGAATCAGAATAGATATTTACAAATACAAATGCATATATGACTCCAGTTTTGTTATGAATGTTGTGATCGAGTGCCTATCACATATGTATACAGATACTAGCCCATTGGAATCAGTCAGAATAGAATCATGGAGCATAGCTCTACATGCAGAATCAGAAATCATGCAGTAAAGCTCTACGTGCGAGCATTTTCATACTGGCTACTCTGGTCACAACGCCTTTATCTGAGCATACATTTTATGATATGCATCAAATACAGAATATGCCATGTACAACAGCCACGTATGATGCATAGTCAGAATCTCATAGTCATTAGACCTAACTTCGGCATTCAAATTTCGTTGAGAATTAACATTCAAATTCAAATACACGTAGAACACTTCCAATACATTCCTAAATATTAAACTCCTCGAACTTTAAATCCAGAATTCATAAACAAATCACAAACATTTAATATTTGGAAATTAAACAAATATAATCAATCCTAGGAAAATATCTAGGTTGACTCACAATACGCTCCTAAATGCTATTGCCTCGATGGTCTGGCAATGTCTGACTGTTGTCCAACGTGCTCCTCTATAACATACGTAACACATTGATATGTATTACTCTTTTGCACAAATGTATAAGTATGCCTTTATGCACATCTATGTAAATCAAAAAATGCACAATGCATTTTCAATGACAAATATGGGTATCTTATCAAATTCTTATCACCAAATCATTCAGATATCAAAACCCTCATTAATAATATTAGTACTTAGGGTTTGGACCTCATTAAAACAATGTAAAGTTTATTTCATAACTCAATTGATCACTTCATATTTTTGTAACAACATGCTTTCGAGTTAATTTTTTATATTCATTCTGATAAGGTAATTGATCCAATTAGGCAACACTTCCTTCTAGAAAATTGTTCTCTAATGTCTTAACGTTCTAATGATACAAATATCATTCAATTTGATTAAGTTGTTCCAAAGTTATACTCAATTTAATTTAGAATGTTCTTAAAACATAACTGTGTATTCAAATTTAAGTCAGATTTTACAATTCCTAAGGACATAATTAAAATTCGATCTCTTCAGACAATTTGTATCCATATATCTCTAGTTCAATTTAAATTAAGAATCATTCCATTTGGATACCTACTGATCAAAATATACTCAAAATATCGAAGTATGTTCAGAAAAATAATACCATTTATCATATTCCAGTAATCCTCAACATGTTCATCTTAAATTTAACAATCAATCCGTTTCAGATGGTAATAATTTTTGGTGTATTTGAATAACAATTGCTTTGAATCTAATGGTTCAAGAATCAAGTCATT
The DNA here is from genome assembly GCA_029829435.1 of Erythroxylum hondense. Taxonomy (NCBI): domain Eukaryota; kingdom Viridiplantae; phylum Streptophyta; class Magnoliopsida; order Malpighiales; family Erythroxylaceae; genus Erythroxylum; species Erythroxylum hondense. Next base: position 32,296,952 of record JANKYF010000005.1, on the reverse strand, counting down.
TGGACATCGGGTGCAGAAGTTATAACAAAAATATCGAAGAATGTTTAGAAATTGGAAAAAGTTGGAAGTCGCAATCGTGCGTGTTTTACTGGCAGGTCATGATTGTGTAGAAGTACAATCGCGACTTGCGATCCTCTTCAACGATGTCGTGATCATGTTGAAGCACGATCTCAATTCGCAACCTTCCTCAACGAAGTCGGCGCGATCGTGATTTCTTCTCTTCTTCACCAAACAACTTCTTCACCTTCTCCTTCCATTTTTTCATTTGTTCTCACTTCTAAAATGTGTATTATGCATTTCTATACCCAATTCAATTTCTAAACAAATCAAATTCAAACTTACCATTCAAACACCAAGAATTCGAAACTTTTTATTTACTTCCTCTCACTACTGTAATTTTTCTAGAATTTTATTCATACTCAATCTTCTTCACTTAACACTTAAAACACATAAACCAATTCTTCTAACTTCATTTTAGCTCATCAACACACAACAATTCAAAAATCAAAGATTCACACTTAACCACCAAAATCCCAATCTCATACTTGTAAATTTCAATTTTGGCATTTTATTCTCTATCTACATTCATCTGATACATTTTCCCTTTTTTCCCTACTCATTCATTTCATCATAAATTTATCATTTAAGCAACTCTATTTCACAACCTCACCAAAACTTCATTTCATATCATTTAACTCATTTAAATTCATGTCAATCCATCTCTAAAAGTACTTCATAATTTCACGCATGAACAATGAAATCACCATGTTCAGATTTCTCTAAACCAAAATAGAGTACACGTATTTCTACATCAATTTACATAAACTCTCACAAATCTCAAACCAGACTCTATTTCATATAGTTTTTGAATATTTCCCATTTCACAAATCCAGCATCTAGTTTATTCATCACTGAAACCACACTGTGTAAACTTCTCATGCATGTATATGTATGAACACTATAAAACAACATTAGAGTTACTTACTTGATTAAGCAATATTTTCCAACAGTGAGAGTGAATGGACACAAAAATAACAACTGATGTTTGGTGTTTGGTAAACCAGAAGTATATTTGATAACAATATTACTCTCGGTGAATAACAACGAAATAGAGAGAGCTGTAGGAAACAATCTTTCCATCTAAAACACGTAACCACATGTTCTCTTGCATGTAGCACCTTTGTCACTAACTCATTAATCCACATGTAGGCATCGCACCTCTTCACATGTCACCATGCATGTGAGCCATTTGTCAATATTTAATCAGTCCACGTGTCACATTATAATTGATCCATATTTCAATATTTTGCTTATTCTAAAAAATACTTCAAAATTCCAAATTACCTAAAAAATACCAAAATTACCAAATCACATTTTTAATCGCATTTAATAACTCAATTATACCCAAAAATGTTAGTGAATGCATGTACAATCATATGAATGTTAAAAAATGTGCATGTCATATTTAACTTAAGCATGAATTATACGTTCTAATTTCTTAGTAATTTCTCTTGTTCATTATTTAAGTCTTATCATGGGTAACGGGATGTTATAGAGCAACCATGAAAATATTCAAAATAGTTGAAGGCATAAAGTAGAGTAAGAGAGAAAAAAGAAGATAATATTTCTAGAGTTAAAAAGAGGGGATTATAGAACATAAAAAACCAAAACTTAAACAAATAGTTTAAATGAAACCCTAACTCAAATAACCCAACACCAACTTAAGGAAGATAGAAAGAAAGGCAAAAGGATAATAAGCATAATAACCCTATTGGCTAAGGATAAGAAAGTACATTCATATCTTGATTTTGGTTACAAATCTTTGTGCTTTGATCTAAATGTGAGATAAATTGAGTTCAAATAGTGTAAATATTACACAAATATTAATTGGATTATTTTTGTGAATTTTGCATATAGGTTGAAGGGAAAGTCACGTAAAGTTGCATGAAAAGATAAATGAAAAATTAAAAAGAAAAAAGTGGTGACGAGTGTCACCACCTCATGGACGTGATAACTCACCACCTTAAAGGTGGTGTGACTAGTCGTGCATTTAAGTTAAATGCTAGTTATGGGGGTGACTTAAGTTAAATGCTAGTTATGGGGGTGACTTAACTAGTCACCATCGTGCATGGCTAGATTGAGACCCTGTGTAAATTTGTGGACACTAAAATGAAATAAGGATTTGAAGTATGCTTAAAGTAAATAAAGTTCTGTAACTTACATGTTTTCTTTTTACAGTTTAACATAAACATAATTGTCATATTAAAGTATTTTAAGATTTTTTTATGACTTGTTTCAATTGCTAATAACACCATTTATTCAATATTCAATTTGAAGTTCATTATAATTAAGTTAGGTTATAATATGCTATTCTAAAGAAGTTGAGTTATGCCGGTTTACATTACAATAGTTACTTATATGTTCATCTAATATCCCTTTACATATATGATGCTATATATATCCTTTTACTTAAGCTTGAGACTATGTAATGCTATATATGCCTTACCTTTATTTCTTTTCAACTTTAAGCCTTATTCTCTGTTTTAATATCTAAAAACCATAAGCAATTTATCAATGCTCCAATAAGTTTGTCGGTGATGAAATTCTATTAAGACTAGTAATAATCTTCTTTCTAAAGATGATTAACAAATTTTCCTGTCTTCCACAACATAAAGATAACGCAGCGAACCAGTCTCTCCAACTACATTCATACTATATATAGCTTATTGAAAGAAATAAAAATTTTGTCCATGGCTAAATTCATTAATTATTAATTTTAACTATTATTGGTCTCCTCTTCTAGTTTTTGCTCTAATGCAAATCTATCTGGGAACAAACTCTTTTAGTCAGTGTCATAATTCAGATAACACAGACACTCTACAATCCACATTAATGCCACACAGATAATGCATCTTCAACATAATTCTTAACACCCAGATAACTCAGACACCCTTCAATCATATCAATTAGCAATTAACACGTCCCAAACAGTTCAGACGATTTTTCACTTCAATTTCAAACAAGTTGATGCAAACACATTTAAACGACTCATGGACAATGAGTAGCTAAGGGACAATGATTGATGGGAGATGGAGATTATAGATAAATACTATTCACAAATTTGCACATCAAACAACCGATTTGCTTCTGCAAACATAACAAGCTAGATCCATGATCATGATTCAGGAAAATGAGAAACAAAAGACTTGTGCCTTCTACCAGCATTTGGTTTCCTTTTACAAATGGGTCAAGTTGGGTTTACAAGAAAAGCTGAAGAAAAAAGCAATTATCAGTGACAAATGTTAGGGAAAAGGTTGTCCTTACCGAATCAATTCAGCTAATAGAGAAATGTTGGAGAAAACCAACGACGATGTGAGGAGCAAAAGTCAGAAACGAGCGTGAGTGAGACCAGACTAGAGAGTGGAGAAAAGAGACGAGCATAGGAGAGAGAGCCACTAGGCTTGAGTGAGACTAGACGAGATAGTGATGCTGCGTGAGTGAGGAAGAATCGTGGGATGAGAGGACGAACTTGCTGCTGCGTAAGTGAGAAAGTATTGTGGGAGGAGAGCACGAAATTGTCAAGTTGAACAATTTGTTGTGTTTACCTATTCTGGACGTGCGTGGAATAGGTAAAAACAAGGATTAGTTATCTTTATCTATTCTTTATGTCTATAAATTACTAACACCAAGAATGGCTATTATGTAGGCTTTTTGTTAACCAAGCAAAGAATCCCTAATTATTATGAATAGATGAATAACAGAATACATATTACTATGAACCCAACATACAGTACTGTAAGTTTTTTCTTTACATGATTTAATATCCCGATAGATTTCTTTTTTTTAAATAATAATAATAATAATACACTCCACTCATTAATGGCTAAAAGATGTGTCCAAACACTGTCGAGTATACGATACGACAGGTGGGCCTGACCATTATCAGGCCCACTACGTCCTCGTACTCGCCCTCTCATCACACGACTACTTCACAGTTCACGTTTGAAAGTTCCAGTTCAATTCAAACAATACGATTCAAAGGAAGCCTTCAAATATATTGGGTTGTGTTACTGCGGCTTTTTGTATATGTTCTTAATCATCTGATTTGAGTTTCGGAATGGGGAAGAGGAAAGAACGCCGCCTCGCAGCCCTGTCCAACGCCGGCCGCCGCGTCAAGCTCGATCTTTTCGCCGAACCCTCTGGTACCCTCTTCTATTTGTTTCGTTTATTAGGCTTGTTTCCTTTTGTATGTGTATGTATGAATATGTTTGTATTTAATTTTCTCTTTTCCATAAAAAAGATTGCTCTTTTTGTTATTTAGACTGTAAACTTTGCTTTCTATTTGGGTTTTCTAGGTTGAGATTGATTGGTTGTGTTTAAGTTGGCATCGTCTCTATTTGGGTTATGGAAGCTTTTCTGGTTTATTTGGCCTTAAAATTAGGTTTTTATGGAGGATTTGGTTATTGTGAATCACTAAGTGTGAGATAGAATTCGTTTTCCAATGGACATCGGAGGTTATCTCTTTAATTGACCTTAGAGTGCTTAGTAGTTGTACTCTTGGTTTTGATGTTTAGTTGCTGGCTTACATGATTTTGAGGTGTTCTTTTGAGTTTAAGTTTCAGGTTTTTCTTTTTTCTTTTTAATTTATTCTCTTATCAGAATCTCTATGATATTGTTATGATAGGATTATTATTCCCTAGTAAAACTGAGCTCTTAAGCAAAATAAAAGTAAAAACTTTATTTTTTGACTGATATGTGGTTTCACAAGATGGTTGAGATCTGACAGTTAACGCAATAAAAACTTCTTTAGGAGATTTGGGTGGATCCTCTGAAAATGATAAAGTTGGAGACGATGCCAACCGGACACAGCAGGCCGGGTTACCCAATTCACCATCATCTTCAGGTGGGTTCCATCAGTTTTTCTTCAAAAGGCTTATGTAGAGAGGGCATTGGCATGACTTTTGGTGGCATATTATGTTGTTCTCTCCAAGTACTAGTTTTCAACTTTTAGGGTGGCTGTGGTCACGGGAATGTCTTTATCAGATCTGATGGGGCCCTGCCACTGTGAATACTTCCACCCTGTTATCTGCTATTTCGCAGCATCAAATCGATATGGAGACATCTGCTGGGATTTGTGCTTATCGGTTCGTATGTTTCTGGCTTTATTTGCTTTATGCCTTCACTAACATTTCCTTTCATGTGTAACAGGGAAATTGATCATTTGTTATCCTGTCCGGTGTTATCAAATTTTATGCACCATGTTTTGTTACTAATAACTTGGTTACTGCTGGATGAGAAATATTGCTGCTTTTCAAGTCTCTTAACATTTTTCTATCCTGTTTTCAGGTCTGCAACCACAGAATCCTCTTCTTTTACTTGAGCAATATAGTGATGATGAATTGAATGAAGGAGCAAGCACAGGTCAGAATCATACTGTTGCAGAGGGTTCCCCTTCAGATAGACTTGACCAGGTAATGTTATTATTTTGGAGCTTACTTGGCCTGCCAATACTCAGTGTTGAAACCAAGCTTGGGCTAAGATGCCACTCTTAAACAATGGTTAACTCCTTAAGTGCACCCAGTTTAGTGGCTCATATTTTAGAACTTTAATTATACTTCTGGAAGTCTGATTCATTATGCTATCATGGCTAGGGTTATTCTCTTGCTTACAGAGGTCACAAAATATACATAAATGTAAAGTTAAAGTTGCTATTGATATGTTCTGTACATGACCTTAAGAAAAACTATGGGTGGTGCTGTCATTATTGTTTTATACCATGGTGTATGTGCATATATCACTCACTAAAGTACCTTTATGAATAAGTTGCCAAATTTATTGTAGCTGTTGGCTCATGAATCTCATTAAAAGTCCTTTTTTATAAATAAAATCACATGTTAGTAGACGCTGATCATACCCATTAACGTGGAATCATTTTGACAGTGCAAAGAGCCAACTTTAGTTGAGTATTTGCATTTCGATGGCCATCATTTTGATCTCTATTTTCTTTAAATGAATAAACTACACTATATTCTTATTTGCTGCATCAGTTTGTTTTGATTAGTTTTTACGTAAAATTTTTGAGCAATGGAATAAACTGAAGATTGATTACTTTCTTAGGCTTTCCTTCAAGCTTATTTGTATGTGTTTTAAGGGTGGTTAAAACTCTCATTCTGTTTGCATGCGATGGTAATAGATGTTTGCTTTTATCAGGATGAACTCCTTAGTGAAGAAAAGAGTAGACAAGCCAGCACAGTGGAAGATTCTACTACTCAGGAGGACAAACAACAGGAAATAGAGGGAGATTTTACCACAGGTGATGGTCTACAAAGACTGGAAGGTGATGATACTAAGGAAAAAGACACTTCTGTCTCAGCTGATGTTTGCAATTCCACAGAACAAGTTTCTGATGGACCTCTTCATTCACAATTTTTTGGGGATATAACTTCAGGCTGGAGGATTGTAATGCATGAAGAGAGTAACCAATACTATTACTGGAATATTGAAACAGGGGAGACTTCCTGGGAAGTACCTGCTGCTTTGATTCAAGCAACTCAGTTGACCTCTGATCCGAAAGCTCTTACTTCAGGAGAAGCATATTCTGATGCTGTGGTTACTAATATTTCATCTTTGGGTTCTAATTTGGATAATCCTTCAGCTGCATCAACTATAGATGGATGGATTGGTGGAAATTACATCCATGAAAGCAAGGAACTATATGGCAATACAACAAGTAGGGATGAGTTGGTTGAAGGCTACAAAAGTGAATCATTGAAAAATGTGACTTCTGTTGCGGATGTAGAACAAAGTGAATCACAGGGTAACTTGACTACAGTGACTGCATTTCAGGGAGTAGGTAGTGTATTTGTCTCAGATCATTCACTTGATGCAGTGACTAGTGATGAACATAAGGAAGCCATAGATCTTTCAAGTAGTCTCATGAAGCAATGTGAATCTTTGTTGGAAAGACTGAAGTCACTGAAAGGGTGAGAAATATAATTATGGGTCTTGTTTGCTTTTTTACTTTTTGGCTATTGTGTACAATAGATGCAAAATGATTTAAGATTCTTTCCCTTGATGATTACTGAAATTTGTCTTGCAGGTATGGGTGTCATCCACATGACCAGTTGTCAAAGTATAGTATAGAGCTAGAGTTGAGACTTTCTGATATCAAGGCTCTTTCATCTCATGGGTCAAGTTTGCTTCCATTTTGGAACCATTCTGAAAAGCAGCTGAAACAATTGGAGGATTCCATTAACAATGACATTTATCAGCTTGCTGTCTCGGCTCAAATGGCTGATGACATTGGGGTATCTGGTAATGCTTATTCTGAAGTAAAGCAAGAACTTGGGGAAAAATGTTTGATGCCTGAATCTGAAGTACAGGCCGAAGAAAACAGTAGAAAATCAGATTTATTCTCTGTTTCTCTGGATGTTGGGAATAAGTCGCATGATGCTGCTGCTGAGGGAACTGTTGTTTCGGTTAAAGATGATTCTTCTTTGGTATCAGTTGTTAGACATTTGGAATGTGGTACTGCTGCTAATGAAGTGAATAGGGATGCCGATCTTAATCCTGAGTTAAGTGCTGGGGAAGATGTTGACATGGATGTTGACATGGAGGTTGAAGATGGGGTTAATTCAAGTATATCAACCGTGGGAGATGCTTTCAGGGCCAAAGCTATTGCTTCAAATGACCAACTGATTCAAGCAAATCCACCTACAGATTTAACATCCTTGACATCTGAAGGTACGGTAGCTGTTCCACTTCCTCCTGAAGAGGAATGGGTTCCACCACCTCCACCTGATGTTGATCAGGCTCCCCCACCTCCTCCTGATGATGAGCAAATTCCTCCACCACCTCCACCAGATGAACCTGTTGAATCTTCTTATCCTCTACTCCCTACTTATACAGAGACTGGTCAACCCCCCAGTTATGTGAATCATTGCAACTTGACATATCCAACTTCTGACTTCCAATATTATGGAGACGGAATAACGATGCAAACTAGTAATTTCTATGGACATGCTGATGGCAATCAACTTGCGGTGTCCCATACTTCACATTTATATGGAACAGTGCCCATCACATATGCTGAAACTGCTGCAACTCTCATGGGCCCTCCTGAACCAGTTGGATATTACAATCTGCAAGACGGATCGATGCCGCTCTTTCCTGTAGTTAACACTGCAGGATCTTCTCAATTACATGTTCCTGGAATGCTGTGTAATGAAACACTCTCTTCTGATCAAATTAGACAAGTTGATGACCCTGCAGAAGCTATACAGACATCTAATGTTTCAGTTGTTGGTCATGAGATTGATGTGACATCTGTCTTAGCTCCTTCCACTATGACCACTTTTACATATTCCAACACAAGTACCATGAAAGAGAGTTCTACGCTATCAGCTGATCCCGCTAATGACACAGCAGTTGAGCCATCTACAACGGCAAAGTCACAACCTAAAGGTAATCTTTTGGGACTCATGATATAAGTTGAGGAAATCAATATATTTATGCTTTTATCTACAGATCTACAACCATAGAGTCGTAGAAGGGAAAAACAGTGAATATATTGACTTATCAGCAACTAGGTATTATCCTGTTTATTAAATTTTTTGGGGCAATTCTCGCTATTTCAAAATAGGTATGGGTACCTGAAGTTTTTCTATGTAGGATAGTTCTATATAAGATAGGTAGTGAATAAATTTTGAGCAATAACAAACAATCTCAATCCTAAGACCATGTGAAGATATATTATGTGAATTCATCTTCTATCATTTAAGGACTTTATCATTCACTTCTGCGGCGATGAGGGCTTAAGTGAACAGTTCAACACTATAGGACCATTTTGCATTTTGGGGTAAACATAGGGGCCTTATTTAATCCTTTTGCCTATTCAATCTCCAATGCAGTTTAATGGACCTCTTTTTTTCTCTTGTTCTGTTTTTAGTTACCTTATTCAAGTTCGTGGGATGGCCGATAAATGTCTAGCCTTCTTTCTTTGTTCATTATTATTTCTGAACATTTTTGACAGTGTTAGTTTCTTGTACATGTGGATGTGCATGCTGATTCTGTATTTGTTCATCATGTTATTCAGTTGTCCGTACGAAGAAGCGAACAGTAGCTGTCGCCCCTTCCTTGAGGTCTAACAAGAAAGTTTCCAATTTGGTGGATAAGGTTGTTATGTCCTCATGTCTTTTGCCTTCAGACAGTCATATTTTGGGATTGTATTCTTGATCAATGTTGTGGAAGTATAGCAATTCTCATATTCTTTTCCAATGTAGTGGAAAGCAGCCAAAGAAGAGCTGAATGAGAATGAAGATGAACCTGACAATCCTTATGAGATATTAGAGAAGAAGCGACAAAGGGGAATTGAGGTATGTGAATGGGCTTTTCTTCTTTAGGATTTTCATCCCTGATTGCTTCGAGTACCTAAAACTTACTGTCGCAGGAGTGGCATGCTAAGCAAATTGCAAGTGGGGAAGCGAAGGATAATGCTAATTTTCAGCCTCTAGGTGGTGATTGGTATGTTATCCTGATTTTAGATGACATTGATGCAAAAGACAATGTGTTTGATATAATGGAAGGTGAGAGTACGGGATTTGTATTATGATTCTGCTCCTTCAAGCTGGCTTTCTTTGCTCCTGTCTAAGTTAAGACAATGTGGTTGATATAATGGAAAGTGAGAGTGCGGGATTTGTATTATAATTCTGCTCCTTCAAGCTGGTTTTCTTTGCTCCGGTCTAAGTTTTCTTATATAATCCAATTATTTTATCCCTTGATGAAATTGTATGCAACAGAGGAGGATGGTTGTTATTCGATTATGTGCTTATTTGTCACCTTGTATTGCCATCATGCGTTTCTCTCTTCTTCTTTCCTTTCTTTTTGCATCCCTTCATCTATTTCTCTGCTTATGAACTCTATCTGGCTATTTTCTACGAGGCTTATATTTTCTTTGCCCACTATGTTGGATAGGCGTGAAAGAGTAAAGAGGAGAAGAGCTCAAGCTGCAAAGGAAGCCAAGAAGAACCCAGTGGATGACAAGACCCAGGCGCAGGTCGTCCCTGAGAGTCAGCAGCCTGATTTAGCAGATCTTGCAAAGGGTCTACCATCTGGTTGGCAAGTACGGCACATAAGTGTTTAGTTGTTGGTCCTTTTCTTTTGAATGCTATGTACCTTGTCTTATCCAAAATTTGGTCTTTTGTTTGTTTTTCTGACAGGCTTATTGGGATGAAGGATCGAAGCAGGTATACTACGGAAACACACTCACCTCACAGACAACCTGGACTAGGCCTACAAAATGAATCATGCATGACGATTTTTTAGACGTCACGTCTTGCTTTGGTTACAAGCATTTCATCGCAACATTTTTGTTCATGAGGTAGATTGTTTTATAGCACATATTGGTATTTCAATGGTCGTTGGAATCAGTATCCAACCGTTGGGGCAGATGGAGTTCTAAACCTATTCTTCGTCCAGTGATCCTAGAATTTCTTGTGTCAGATCGGCGATGTGTAAGATGGATGAGGCAATGGATGTTCACATTTCGCAAACAACCTTTAACTCAACAAGATTAGTAATGAAATACAGATGATAGATTCATTATGCTCCTCAATTGAGTTGCATCTAATTGCATGCTCCATTGTGCCAAAAAGGTGACGAGGTAATGAAAACAACCATTCATATCTAGTGTTTCGACATCTCTGCTTTGTTCAAAATCGTAACAATGAGGGAAACACGTGTGATGTAAAGTCAAAATCTTAATGTTATAGCTAATAATAATATACAAAACAGCGTAAAGTAGAGCAGAGCAAAGCCGCCCAAGTTACATTTAAGTGGATGACGGGAACGATTTAATCAGGCTCTTGTCAAAGTTACATGACAGCGTACTCGTGGAATCCATACTAATCCGTATAATTTTCACACAAATGTAGTTGGTAGAAGATTACGTTCATGGAAGTATGGCAAGATTTTACCAATGACCAACACTCTTTAAACCAGGTCTCTGATGGAGCTTGATTTAAGAGCCAACTCAGAGAGATTGGAGCCAACAGAACCTCCACGAGTCATGACATGGCCTCTGTGGAGGCGGCACCTAAATGAGCCTGCGTGAGTGGTTGGAGAGCAAAGACAGTTCCATCTTACTCCTGATGGCTTATTTGATTGCGACTTTGGTGAGGTATTCGTGGAATTTGGCCTCTTCTTCTCTGTATCCAAGTTCAGTGCAGGTACTGATATGTTTGGCTTTGGCAGGTGCTTGTCATCCATCCTCGACAGTTTCTGTCCCTGTACTTTGTCCATCTTTCACATGTAAATAAAACCAAGAAACAGACATCTGCATGTTAAGATGCTTCACAGAAAAGAATCATATACTCAAATTCTATCAATTTATAAAATTCTTATTGCCTATATGTCTGAACTGTTTATATGTATATGAGAGATTGTGCATGAGTTACTTGTTTGATGATTTGAGATGGATAATGGCATATTGCTTGCTGATGTCAACCGAATAAAAAAGACATTTTAGTATGGAATTTTCAATCTTGAGAAAATGTTAATATGAAGAGAAATGTTGAAGAAAAAGAGATGGTTTTCCAAGAGGATCAGGTTTCTGCATTTGTGGCTCCATTGATCTTGTTTATATGAGATCATTTCGGATGGACGATGTGATGTAATTAACATTTAACATTGTAATTTTGGTCTTGATCAAAACCCTTGTAACACTGATATGTAAAATGTGTTTGATGTAGATGTTAATCATCAACACTATCTTGTTTCAAAAGCCATGAAAGACACAAGAGGTGTAGAATAGAGAGATTATATATAAGATAAACGCATGCCGATGTAATACTTGCCTACCTGAAAATTCAAGCAGGCTAAAAGTTTTCCGGTGGCCAACGACTGGTTCTCTGGAGGAGGATGGGGAGGTACAAGTGAGAGAATGGAGTTTTTCTGTTTTGCTTTAAGTTTTGGGAAAAGAAATAGTGAAACACAAATGGGAAAAATACGAGGCAACAAACTGTTATTAGCTTAGCATTTTGAGCTTTCTGTTATTCGGTTGAAAGCATGTGGTGCCACCTAATTTTCAATTTAGAGCCACTAATAATCTGTTTTCCTAGAGAAAATTCAGCTTTTTCAGAAATTCCAATTTCTTCCCACGGCCATGTGTTTGGTCTATTAACATTGACAGGACTGACACTATGACAGATGTTCAAAGATGATAATAAAACAACATAGAAATGAGTGCAGTATTGCATTGGAGATACGGGTTTCAAGGGCAATGACTTAAGCATAATGTAGCTCTGTAATAGTTAAGTCCAGATACGTAACAAGGGACTAGGAAACAGTTTCATGTAAAAAGCAGACAATGCAGTTTTGTGAAGGGAAGGATACGTACCAGGATGTGCAGGTGCAGCTCACTTGAAACTTTGAGAAAGAGTTTTAAGTTTTCGAGATGATTTCAGTATGAAAAAAACTGACAAATGGGCACTATAAATTGTCTTCTTGTGGCCCTGAAACTTCTTTACATTAAAAACATCAGTTTCAAGTTTCAGCCGTTTTGTTTTTATATATTTATAAGAGATTCCCACTTTTTGTTCTTCTTCTGGTCCCTTGCATGTTGATTTTGAAAAGCATCCTTGCCAGCAGGCAAAGTTCTCTGCAAGCTGACCAAAACAGCTTACATGTGGAGAAGGTGTCTTCATCTCCTGTATCCATATGCTATCAATGCTTCATTCAGTGAAAATACATTATAAAGTTGGTTTTAGAGATTCAGCTTTTCTTCAAACAGATTGAAGAAAATTTTCAGGTCTAACATGTTTTATGTTTTTAAACAGTCTGTCAACTCCATTTTCTGTTATCATACCCTTAATGGCATCTCTTTCCCAGACCCTCTTTTTTTTTTTTTCAATTAGCAAATTAAAGCTTTCCTATCTAAGTTCAATCCATTGGGTTCAGTGATTTGTTTTCTCACTCTTTTGATGCCAGGAACAAAGCTGACGCTTCAATCTGAAGACCTCAAGCTAGCGGACTATGTTCCCGGTCCAGAAACGTCAAGATGAAGTAAATGCTTTTGAGCTAACTTCTTTGTCATTAAGCATAGGAGGGCAGGGACTCCAACAAAATCAGTTTCCGTCTCAAGCTGTGCACGAGAAGCAGGACACAAGCTCTGAAAACACCAGAAGCTGTGAAGAACGGTATAAATCGCAAAAGAGCCTGAGGAAAAGTAAGCGTCTGAAAAGTTTAGATGGTGAAGCACTACTGGGAAGCGGGTCCAGCTCAAACCAGCTCAAAATTGGTGGTGTAGGTTGTGGTCAGGAACAATTATGTTGCGCAAGCTTTGGTCCTGGAAAGGGAGTTCATGGAGACAGGCATCACAAGAACAAGCAGCATTCAGTAGATCATGTACCTGGTGGTGTGAAGAGAGTTCGTGAAATGAATGGTGGTTATAAGGCATACCCATTTCTAGCATCTGAGGATGAGCAGAGAACCCAAATGAGTGCTTACGGTCCAGCAACTGTAGCATCAGTCTCTGAGAAACTCCATCTCAGAATGATTAAAAATCGGGAAGCAGCGGCCAGATCTAGAGCCAGGAAGCAGGTAAACAGGGTAGATTAATCCCCGGTAGTTGGCTCTCTAATTACTGCCCTTCATCTACTTTGGCTTTAATTTGTCAGATTCTGTTTCTACCGCTCAAAAAATAAACAAGTAGGAGTGTATAACAGACCAAGTCGAAAATAAACATGCAATGAAACCTACTCTATAATATACATTAAGCAAGCTGAATGCTTTGATTGTCAGTTGTCTTCATTTGTGCGATCTCAAGTTACTTTGTCCTTTTTCTTTTTCTCTTCTTGCATTTTAATTCTGCACCATTTTAGGTTCAAGAAGTTCAGCACCAACTTGAAATCACTGAACTGAAGAAGGAGAATGGCTACCTGAAAGGTGCTGTGAGGGTAAGTCACTTTGCTCTTTGTGGCATTAGAATACTCTTAGCTAGTTTGGTTAATCTCTTCCTAAATTATGTATTTACAGTGCTCTTCTTTTGTTATTGTAGTTTCTCTTGGCTATCATATCAACAAAAAGCAGGAAGTTGCCGACACTCTCGAGGACTTATTCAGCACCATTTTAGCAAAGAAATCAAGTGTTGTTTCTGTCAAGGGTTTCTTGCGTAAATAATCTCAAAAATAAGAGGAAAAAGGTTGCTTCTCTATTGTTTTTGTAGTTTTTGTCTTAATTTTCCTTGAAAATGAAAAGTACTAAAAGTTCATGTCTTTTATGGAAGTCATTTAAATGTTCATCCATCAAGGAAATGCTTTTAAAACATATTTATAAGAATGAAGGCTTGTAGGTGATGAAAATAGGAGAAAAAAAATTTAAAAGTGATGGATAAAAATTGTAAATGACATGCTAAAGATTAAATTGTAAATGAAATGTTAAGGACAAATATGTTAATTAACTCAAAAAAATCTATATTCGTCTCATGGAGGAAAAAGTTTGCTTGTTCTCCTTATTTGTCATATTCATCATTTTGTTGAATATTAAAACTATGAACTTCATCTTTGATCTGTGATATAAGTTTGTAAGTATTTTTGTATATTTTATTGTTTGTAAGTATTTCTGTATATTGTATCGCTGTTGGTTGCTAGTCCCTAATAGAATTCAATAAAGGGGAGGAGTGAATTGAGTATTTATAAAATTTAATAATTTTTTAACTAAAATACTAAATTAACAATAATTAATGTAGGTAAGGGTGAAAAAAAAGTTTATATAAATTAATTGAACAATTACGCAAAAATTTAAAGAGGATGGAATGTAAGCTAATTTATATTGGTTCAATAAACAACCTTTGTGTAATACACTACTTCCATAGTGTATATGCCCGAACATCCATAAATTATCCGAGAATATACCATATGGAAATGACATGTTCGAGTAATTACATTCACTTATTAAGGCATCATACATAACACAAGTATTTAAGAACATCAAAATTTCCTATGTTATTCCTAAACATGAACATAGATTGTTGTATTACAGTACATAATCCACATATATGCATTATTAACAACATTTAAGAGTTTGCTACTCTTTACAAGATGTTCTACATGAAGTGGAATGTTAAACCAAAATATCCTATCTATTCTCTATAGTATCAACTGATCGACCTTTGAGTCATTCTTGCTCCAAAATCGACAATACTAGACTGCTACTAGATTGTCTTAGAAGCTAGGTTTCCTCAATACCTAAAATTTGCTATTTTGATAAGTTTTACGAACTTAACGAGTGAAAAATCATCGATGCGCTCACTCAAACAAAATATAAACATCTCATGTATTAAACACAATTCAACTAGTATAACACCTTATCCAAAATTAAATCCCATATTTATCACATTATTCTTCATATTTCAACAAGCATGTTATGAATACAAAAACTTCATATAGTCATTTAAGAACAATTCAATCATTTATCTCAATTCTTTATATCATCAACACAATTCAACATTTATTTGCAATCTATCTCATGAACACATGTAAAGATATAGATGCAAATGATCATAAGACTCACTTCTATTTTTATTTTGTTGTGACTAAGAGCTTATTTGATTATCCCGTATCCATTGCAGATACCGGGTCATTTTATATACTATCTCATATCTATTATGGATACTAGGCTCATTGATAACTGAGTCTGCGGTTCGTTATGTACATTTATGAGCTTTAAGCTCTTTTTCACTTAGATCACTCCGATCACATCTCCTTTATCTGTTCATGCATTTCAATGTAATAAGATACAACAATTCACATATGATGCATTAATTATTTCACATTCGATAAATTCCAGTCATACATCACATTCTTTGGATCTAAGTTCGGCATTCAACATTCAGTTAAGAACACATATTTTCATATTCACATACATTTACAAAATACTTCTAATACATTCACAAATATCATTCTCCTCGGACAATTGATGGTCCAGAATTATCACAACCACATAAGTAGTAATTCAATAACTGAATTAAAAATAAAGCAACTAGATTATAGTGAGGGAGCATCAAAGTTGACTCATAGTAAGCTCCAGATAGCTATTACCTCAATGATCCGACAATGTCTAGATGTGGTTGGTCAATTTGTGCTTCTATATCATACAATACACACATATGTATACATTACTAACTTATTTAATCAAATGAATACTCAATCATACACATCTATATGTTTCATGCTTTATTCATACTCAATCGACTATCCCAAGTATGTAATCTTATTCCTAAATCGTGCTCATTCATTCATTATAGTTTGTATATAACTTATTGGTGATTAGATCAATGCCTTAAGACATCTCGATTACTTTAAATTCATTCAATCAAACATTTATCCATCACATCCTAACATTTCATACTCACACAACTTTCCAAATTCTCATTCAATCATACCTAATTCAGGATTTATATCCCTAGCGTTACATTTGCATTCATAAGAGCACCTTCATTTCTTTAACAACTCGCACTTCCCAAATTCATATGAATTGATATCAAACAATTCATTCCTTAATTCTAACATCAATTATCAACTTAAACTTATCAAATTCTTAATTAATCAATCAATCAAATAACCATCTACGTTTATTTCAAACCATAATCAAATCCAAATACACCAAGATAAAGTAACTTATCCTTATTTGGTTCAACAATCACACAAAACAGAGTTTTTCACTTCCCAAGCATTTCCCATAATCATGGTTATCTTTCCATGATTATGGAAAGACAAAATAGAAACTTTTCTTCTCTAGACCCTTTCCCACGATCATGGGTAGAAGCTCATGCTACTTCCATGATCGTGGAATGGGTGAATAGACGGTTCACCATCCCTTTCCTTCATTCTTTTTCCAAATTTTAACACTATCATACTAATTTATTGATCATACATCAATTATAACTAAATTATATCAATTATAACTAAATTATACTTCTTTTCCTCGTCAATTTCTATCACTAATTCCTACTCAAAATCATTCAATTGATAACTCATAAATCATAGTCTTTCATATATCATAATCAAAACAGAACTATCATTCACTTTCATACATATAACCCTAACTTATCAATTTCTGGAGCACTCCCAATATATCCATTTTTTTGCATAGTTACATCATCATTTACACTTCAAACCTCAACCTAAACCATCCATATAATCCACTATTTGTTAAGTCAATCAAGACTTTACGTATTAAATAATTTTGATGATAAACAAGGAGAAATATATAAATGAAAAGTAGATGGACGCATAAGAAGTAAAACACAGCTGAAGCGAAAAAGCAGAAG
>JANKYF010000005.1:32140495-32156590 GCA_029829435.1 Erythroxylum hondense | reverse complement strand
AGTTTTCACCCACTGATGTAGTACGCCACCCTAGCAGGGTACGGACTCGGATATCACCAACGCTATCGGGTTTGGGTCACTCGGGAGTGGGGTGTTACAGATTATCTTACAAGTATATACGAGGTAAAGTCCCTTCACAACAGAATATTTCTCAAGAGGAAGTTGTACACTTTGCGAATGTCAGAATCTTTGACAGTGACTGAGCACATCAATACACTGAATTCTCTATTTTCACAACTCAATAACATGGGTTGTGTGATAGGGACTAGTGAACGAGTGAAAATTCTACTTCAAAGTTTACCGGATTCATACGATCAACCCATTATCAACTTGACAGCCAACTTGCCTGTGGAAAGCTTGATCTTCGAAAATATTGTAGTTGCGATCATTGATGAGGAAAAGCGGTGCAAGAAAAAGGAGGGAACTTCACGGCAAGTAGAGGCATTGGTGGTGACGAGAGGTAGATCGATGGAACGTGGTTCCAGTGGGAGTCAACAATACGGTAGATCAAAATCTCTGAGTAAGAAAATTATAAGTGTCACAATTGTGGCAAGAAAGATCACTACAAGAAAGATTGATGGGACCTGAAACAGAGTTCTGGTCCTTAGGGAAGAGTTGCTGACTCTCAAGGAAATGTTGTAAGCAGATCAGACATCGATAACGCCTTAACTTATGAAGGAGCAACAACACATGATGGCAAGAGGATTACGCAGGATGTGTGGTTGGTTGATTCTGGTGCACCTATCACATGACCTCTTGTAAAGAATGGTTCTATCACTATGAAACAGCCTCAGGAGGTGTTGTATACAGCTGCAGTGATCAAGCCATGAATGTTGTTGGAATTGGATCCATCAAGATGAAGATGTATGATGGAACTGTTCGTACCATTCAACAGGTACGACATGTTGAGGGAATTCGGAAGAATCTATTGTCATTGGGACAATTGGACGACCTCGGTTGTAAGATGGAGTGTGAAAGGGGAATTATGAAGATAATTCGTGGAGCGCTAGTGATAATGAAGGCAGAGAAGATAGTTGCTAACTTGTACATGGTAAAGGGAGAGACTTTGGTGGATGGAGAAGCTTCAGTTGCCTCGACTAACAATGAGAGGTCTTCAATGATATGGCACGGAAAACTTGGTCATATGTCGGAGCAAGGAATGAAGATTCTCGTAGACCGGAAGCTACTTCCTGGGCTTACAAAGGTTTCACTACCATTTTGTGAGCAATGTGTGACAAACAAGCAGCATCGGTTGAAGTTCAACATATCAGACTCTAGAAGCACAAATGTTCTAGAACTGATTCACTCTTATGTATGTCAAGCACCGGTTGTGTCCCTGGGAGGAGCGAAGTACTTCGTATCATTCATTGATGATTATTCCAGGAGATGTTGGGTGTATCCAATCAAATCCAAGAGAGATGTGTTTCAGACCTTCAAGGAATACAAAGCGCGAGTCCAGTTGGATACAGGAGAGAAGATTAGGTGCCTCAGGACAGATAATGGAGGAGAATACACTGGTGCAGAGTTTGATAGTTACTGTAAGCAAAATGGTATCAAGCGACAGTTCACAACAGCATATACTCCACAACAGAATGGTGTGACAGAACGAATGAACAGAACGTTACTGGAGAGAACCAGGGCAATGTTGGCAACAACTAGTCTGGAGAAGTCCTTTTGGGCTGAAGCTGTCAACACTGCTTGTTATGTGATCAATAGGAGTCCGTCGACGACAATTGATTTGAGGACACCGATGGAGTTGTGGACAGGTGAACCAGTAGATTATTCTAACATTCATGTTTTTGGAAGTCCTGCATATATGATGTACTATGCCCAGGATGTTTCAAAGTTGGATCCAAAGTCTAGGAAATGCATTTTCGTAGGCTATGCTGATGGTGTAAAGGGGTATCGCCTGTGGGATCCCACTACCCGCAAGGTCATTATCAGCAGGGATGTCATCTTCATGGAAGATAAGCATTGTAGTGAAGATGCAGGTACATCAGGGTCAGATATTACGATAATACAGGTGAATGAAAATACCTCTGAAGTAGTGTCGGATTAGAATCCCATGGAGAATGATGCTGAAGTCGATGAAATCAAACAATCTGATGCTGAAGTTGATGAAATCAGACGATCTGATGCTGAAGTTGATGAAATCAGACGATCAACCCGCACAAGGGAAGCTCCCAGTTGGCATTCTGATTATATTATAGATAGCAATGTAGCATACTGTTTACTTACTGAAGATGGAGAACCATCGACCTTCTAGGAGGCGGTAGGTGGTTCAGATGCATATCAGTGGATAGCAGCAATTTAGGAGGAGATTGAAGCTCTGCATAAGAATCAGACTTGGGATCTTGGACAGCTACCATCAGGGAGGAAACCCATTGGCAACAAATGGGTGTTCAAGATTAAAAGAAACAGTGATGACCAGTTGGAGAGGTATCGGGCAGGATTGGTGGTCAAAGGATATGCTCAAAAGGAATGTATTGATTTCAATGAAATATTCTCACTTGTGGTTCGATTAACTACCATTCGTATAGTTCTGGCTTTATCAGCAGTGCATGATCTACATTTAGAACAACTAGATGTAAAGACAGCTTTTCTTCATGGTGATCTTGTAGAAGAGATTTATATGCTCCAACTAGAAGGCTTTAAAGAAAAAGGAAAAGAGAAATTGGTTTGCAGGTTAAACAAATCTCTATACGGACTCAAGCAGGCGCCAAGGTGTTGGTATAAGAGATTTGATTCTTTCATCATGAGTCTGGGATACAATAGATTATACGCAGACCCTTGTGCGTATTACAAGAGGTTTGGAGGTGATGATTTTGTCATATTGCTATTGTATGTTGACGACATGTTGGTTACAGGCCCCAATAAAGATCGTATTCAGGAATTAAAGAATCAGTTGGCTAGGGAGTTTGAGATGAAAGACTTAGGACCAGCAAACAAGATTCTTGGGATGCAAATTCACCGAGACAGGAACAATAGGAAGATCTGGCTTTCTCAGACAAATTACTTGAAGAATGTCTTGCGACGCTTCAATATACAGGACTGTAAGCCAGTATCTACCCCACTCCCTATTAATTCCAAGTTGTCCTCTAAGATGGGTCCTAGCAGTGAAGCAGAGAGAATAGAGATGTTTCGATTACCGTATGCATCAGCAGTGGGTAGCTTGATGTTTTCCATGGTCAGCACCAGACCAGACATTGCACATGCAGTGGGCGTTGTGAGTCAGTACATGGCAAATCCTGGTAGAGAGCATTGAATAGCAGTGAAAAGAATTCTTCATTACATCAAAGGAACGTTGAATACTGCACTATGTTATAGAGGACCAGACACAGGTATTTGTAGTTATGTTGACTCAGATTATGTAGGTGATCTCGACAGAAGCAAGTCCACCACCGGATATGTGTTCTTACTTGCTAGCGGAGCTATAAGCAGAGTATCTAAGCTGTAGTCAGTTGTGGCTACATTAACAACAGAAGTAGAATATGTTGCAGCTATACAAGCTAGTAAGGAAGCAGTTTGGTTGAAGTTGGTCATGGAGGAGTTCGAGCACATATAGGAGATAGTTTCTCTATTTTGTGACAGTCAGAGTGCTTTGTATCTTGCAAAGAATCTAACCTTTCATGCCAAAAGCAAATTTATTCGAGTTTAGTATCACTTCGTTCGTGAGAAAGTGGAGGAAGGGACGATTACTGTGAAAAAGATCAAAACGAAGCAGAATGTGATAGATTTTCTGACTAAAGTTGTCAACACAGATAAGTTCATATGGTGTCGTTTCTCTTGTGGCCTGATAGAAACATAAGTAGTATGGAGTCGAGAGAGAAAGGATGATGAAGATTAATTAGCATCTAATTCAATTTTTAAGTGGAAGAATGTTAAAACACTCATCCCATATCGGTGGGAAGAGAAAATGAGAGGAGGAAAGCCTATAAAAAAAGGCTCTCTCCTCTTCCTTCAATGAACTAAAAACATAATTCTACCTTCATAATGAAATTTCTCCTCTTTTCATACTTTTTACTCTATTAAGATTTTTCACGTAAACTTCTCGTGTTTTTTAAATTTTTCCTATTTTCTACATATTTTTCTTTTTGCGTGCTTTCTTTTCCAACAATTTCTCGTAGAGGAATCCGAGAATAATCAAATTCCACATTTAGGAGGAGGTAGGTAGTATTTTGTTTGTGTCAGAAAGTAACTAGAATTATTTACTATTTTGTTCAGATCGAGACACGGTTGGTCAGGCTAACCAAAAGCTAAGGATTCAATCATATTTAAATTAGCCAAATAGATTTCGTCAGGCTAACCAAAGGCCACGTCTCAATCCACACATATCCATTGCATGTTGTACAGCATTCCATTTAGCATCTAACGACGCAATCACTATTGAGCTTCTTTGATCATGGAAGCACCTCCATTGCTTCACTTCCCTAGTCTTTTCCAATTTTCAAGGTAACAAACCTTCTCAAGATGTCAGTTCTTTTATTATTGTTACTTGTTACATGTTATGGAGTTGAAATTGAAATTCTTGCCGTTTCGAATGGTTGTGAGACTGGGCTTATGGTTACTTTAACAGTTTGAGGCTTTGATTGCTTCCTGTCATTAAATTGAATTTGTCGGTGAAACATGAAATTTATTGGGATGTAGGAGCTAAGACGTTTTATATGAAATTGAAAAGTGTACATGCAAAAGAAAGTTTTTCTTTTCTTCTAGCGAGAACTTCAACCTTTTTCGTTTTGGATATGACTAGATTAGAGATTAGATGATAACTGGAAGGTGGAGGCTTGGAGTCCAAATACTGACTCCATATAATACTGCTATGTGTCTACCCTGTTCCTATCTATATTCCAAAACTTTAGTAGAATGGTTGAAAGAGAGGCAGTAGTATGATGCTTGTCCCAATCAATCATTATCTTACCCATTTCTGCAAATTAACTTAGTTTTTGAGGCTAACTTCAAAAGCAAAACGGTTTGTTCTAATCGATTATGCTTTACTCACAAACCAGTGGCAAGAGAACCAAGGATGCGCCGACCATGGTCTTGCATGATCAATTTACTTCACTAACTGTGAAGAGATTGCCAAGGAGGATGCTGCTGAAGTATGTTGGTTTCAACACTATCTTGTTCCACCTTGAACCTGTATTTGCTGCACCAATGCCTGAGATGAAGCAAGATGAAGTTATGCGGTAAAATGTTGTACATGTGTTGGTATTATTTTATCCTACTATGGTTACTGGCAAGATGGGAAGGCAATACTCTCTTAATATATATTCCTTTAGTTTTTCAATGACAATTTTTCTTCGTGATTTCAAGTGGCCAGGACTCTGAAGCTCAACAGTGGGGTTAGGATTCAAGGTATCTATTTTTCCGACTTCAAAAGCACCAGTTTGGTTGCAGTGTACTTGTAGAACCACGTCAAAGTAGCCTTAGTATCCCTCGTCACACCAAATTGATGATGTAGATTGTTTCTTTCTCTTTAAGTGGCTTGCATGGACATTACTTCTTGATTTCATTTAATCTATGGTGTTCACTTGAACCTTGCTCTGCTGAAATATCTTATTGGATGGAAGTTATCTTGGTGATTTTGTTATCTACTGATATATGCTACTATTCTATACCTTTTGTTACATTACCATATTTTAAGTTTTGATTCTTAGAGATCGTTGAAGGAAAAGGATCAGAGGCTCATGAAGGAGACGTTGTTCTAGTGAACTACGTGTGCCGCCGATCAAATGGATATTTTGTTCATAGGTAAAGTTCCCACTTTTCAGTGGCTTTTACTTATCTAAAGATTCTATATCATTCAGGGTTGAACTTGAGCATCAGTTAGATTTCACATGCTTTCTGTGTGGGTCTTATATTAAGTGAAGAGGCCTTCATTGGATGCAGCACGGTTGATCAGTTTAGTGGGGAAAGCTCACCTGTCAAACTTGTTTTGGATGAAAAACAGGTGAGTGTCAAAACTCCCGATTCAAATTCAGTTGACATAAACAAAAATGAAATGGAGTGCAAGGTTGGGCCTTTGAGAAGAGTAGATCATGATCATTGTCTTCATATGGTCGATCTGATCACAATAATTTTATTCATTATCATTGTCTAATAGTCGTTTCCATTAAGCATGTGTATCATCTTCCAAGTTCAGATTATCAAGGGCCTGAAGGAGGTGCTGATAGGCATGAAGGTTGGAGGTATATTCAACAGATAAATATCTTCTCTTTTTTTTTTTTCCATGGTTTTCTTTTCTTCCAATGCTTCGCTTCCATAATTTGTTTACTTCAGGAAAAAGGAGAGCGTTAATACCTGCTTCTGTGGGGTACACAAGTGAAAACTTGGAACCGATGCCAGACGCGGTTTGGTCAATCCTCTTAATAACGCCATTGTTAATTTAGTTGCTTTAATCATTTCAATGATTTTTCGATGCAGTTTGGACCAAGGCGCAGTCTTCTGTCGCATGTAGATGAGCCTCTGATATTTGAAGTGCAGCTCTTGAAAGTCCTCTAACATAATGTGTGTGTTCCAAACTATTATATTAATTAAGAGTGAAGATTATGTGCTTCAGTTAGGCTTCTATGTATTGTATTAAATCGGTTTAGTACGACCTCTACAATCTTATAAATGCCAATAACCCATTTCTGTGAACGCACCACTTAGCCTATGTATGTATCTAACTGTGTGTTTTGGTATTTCAACTGGCTTGATCATCTACTTTTTTCTCAATCAACTCAACACCATTATTGTCTTTAATTTGCTTCAATTCAAACATTCTAATCCAATAACAAACGCATTGATGCTTTTGCATTAATTAGGTGAGGCTGGAACATGACCTGTAACTTTAACCAATCCAAAGTCGGGAATTCATGAATTGCATTTAATAATAATATACTTGAATATTAACCCAATGGAAATGGTGTGTTGGTAAGAGTTTTTTTTGGTTTAAGTAAAGTCGTAGGTTCAAATCTTTTTCATGTATGCAGTCGTTTAAAATTTGGGGTCAGAATTTTGCTTCCCGCAGACTTACTCGGCTCGAGCGAAAATTAGTTGAAACTCTTCTAAAATGTTTGGTGGAATTTTTTTTTTACATGAATATTAAGCCCGTAGACATTAGGATCATGATCAGGAAATGCGAACTTATGATTGGACCTCAAAACGATAAACCCAACATCAGGTAGCCAGGCCACTTGCCAGACCGCCACACTGATTCTCTTTTATTTATTAAAAGCATATTAACCCAGCACAGCACAAAGCTACCAACAAGAAAGAAAGAAGCAATGGAGAAGTTAACACAAGCTTGGTTTACAGGCAGCACTGGTGCAGATCAACAGCAAAAGCCCTCGTCTTCGCTACTCGCAGATTGGAACTCCTACGCATCTTCCAGAGATTCAGCTACTGAAACTGCTGGATCGGATTTCGGCTTCGATCTTGAAGCCGCTGTCCGATCCGCCAACGACACCGTTTCTGGTACCTTCAACGTGTAAGCATTCGCATATCTTTAATTACAACTTTTAAACTTGTCGGAATTTGATACTTGCTAGCTATGATAAGTTGCAAGCTCAATTCTTTCTTTTCTCTTCCAGCTGCTTGTGATTGTTCTACCAAATTATGTTAGTGAACTAAGAACCGACTGTTATGATATGGAAAAACCATTGATCTTTTTTTTTTCTCTTACAAAATTGGGAAGTTGGATCCTTTCTTTTTATAACTGATTCTTAGAGTTGAGAATGATATCTAAAAGAGTGATTCCTAGGTTTTTGTTACAAACGATATTCCCTAGAAGCATTCTTTTGTTTCAGCATCTTGAATTCCAATCCCAGCACACATAAAAGTTATCTAATCTCCACCAGCTCTAATTTTTAACTTGTACCTGTTTTTCTTAAAGCATTGGCATATTGACTTTGTGCTACATCAACTTGTATATTACACAGTTATTGGCGTGGATAATGGCGTACGTTGCTTCAGCAGTCTAATTTTTTATTTGTAATGATGCAGTATTGGATATTTTTGAGATGACGTTTTTTTATTTATTGGATGTTTGTCATTATTAAGCTCACTAGTGGAAGAAATGTAGAACTTTTATATTAAAGAGACTACTAGGAAGTTGAATTGGTGTTCTAGGTTTGTTTTCAATATGAATGGAAGTGTCTGAACTTATTTACTACACAACTGACTGTAAAGAGGAAATGCTCCTTACGAAAGTGAGAACCACTTTCCAAGTTAGATATTAAGTTGGAAAGTTTTTGCATGGTGCAATGCATTTTGATAAGTAAATTGGGAAAGGCCATTTACTGTGACCTTAGATCTGATAGTAACAGTTGATAATCTTTGGCCTTCATAATATGTAAATGTGTTATGAGTTTGGGGTCTAGTTATGGGACAATTTACTGTTTCATTAGTTTTTCTGCCTTTTGGACCTATGAAGATTAAAGAAGCAAGGGTTCGTTAAGAGGGAACCCTAAGATCTCAAGAATCGATTTTGGCGTAAACTTCCATTTTCAATTTCTTCTTCTCTTTATTGAATAAATACCATATTAGAATATATAAATGCCTCCTAGATTATATCATCTAGATAGGCTTACATAATTGAAACTGAAACAACACAATTGCCTTAATACACGTTAGGCAATTCATTCTAATTAAATCACATAGTAGATCAAGTATGATAAAAACTAACTCAAGCAACTTGTTGCTACACTATCCAGATATCATCTTAGTAGAATTTCTACTAGGTTGTTGTTATTGTAATTTAGTCCAAAATGTGCTTGTGAAAGTAACATCTCGATCATAGACAATGGATTTCGGGTGACCATGGAGCTTGCAAATATGATCAAAGAAAGCACGAGCGACCATAATAGTTGTGTAAGGATGAGATAGGGAAATTACGTGAGCATACTTGGCCAACCGATCAACCATAGCAAATAAAACTGATTTCCCTTTAGAAGAAGGTAAGCCATCAATAAAATCCATCGAGATATTAAGCCAAATTTGAATACGAATCGGAAGAGGTTACAAAATGCCTGTTGGGAGAAGGTGTTCTTATTTATGTCATTGATAAGTGTTGTAGGATTTGACAAAGTTCTGAACAGGTTGCTTCATTCATTTCCAATAAAAGTTAGTAGTCGCCCTTTGTAATTTTTTTCATATCCTTCATGTCCTTGATTGTGGAGAGCAGAAATAATAGAGAAAATCAAAGGAGAATCATGTAAAGATAAACACGATTCTTGAAGAACACTAACCAATCTCTAAATTGCCAAGGACAAGTAGCTTCACCTTGCTAGATACGTGAAATTGTTTAATAGATCTAATGTCATCAAACAAGGCAAGTTGTGGTGTTGAAAGAGCAACTACCATTCCAACCTCTTCGTTTTGGTGAGATAAGATGTCAACAATTATGTTTGCACATCCAACTTTATATTCAACTTTAAAATCAAAACCCAATAACTTGCTTAACCAGTGTTGTTGAGTGGAGGTTCCAACTCGTTGATTTAAAAAATACTTAAGATATAGTGGTGAGTACACACTACAAATGATCAACCCCACAAATAAGGACGC
The DNA here is from genome assembly GCA_029829435.1 of Erythroxylum hondense. Lineage (NCBI taxonomy): Eukaryota > Viridiplantae > Streptophyta > Magnoliopsida > Malpighiales > Erythroxylaceae > Erythroxylum > Erythroxylum hondense. The sequence goes on along the minus strand of JANKYF010000005.1, from coordinate 32,147,044 downwards.
CAATGATGGATTTTGTAGACCAATGAGTTTTTTTGATGAGAAGGTAGGCATTGATGGTGAGGAGCAAGAGTATGACTATAAAAGGCAATTGGATGCCCATTTTGTTGAAGAACCACCCTTATTCCACTTTTGGAAGCATCACATTCAACCACAAATGGAGCAGTGAAGTCATGTAAGCAGAGGGCTGGTGTAGTGGTCATTGTAACCTTCAGATGATCAAAAGTTGTTGACATTTAATATGTAAAAAGAAAAGAATTTTTGCATAACTTGGAGGTTAAAGGAGCTGCTATAGTACTATAATCCTTGACAAATTTGTGATAATACCCAATTAAGCCCAAGAATCCTTGCAATGCCTTAACTGAAGAAAATTTTAGTCACTGCAACATAGCTTCAATTAGTCTAGTCAACAGATGCCCCTTCAACAAAGATAACATGTTCTAAATAAGAAACTTGAGTTTGAGCAATGGAACATTTGGAGCGCTTCAAGAATAAACAGTGTTGCTATAGAATTGAAAAGAAATATGCAAGTGGTGCATATGTTTGACTCAGGTTTTACTGTAGATTAGGATGTCATCAGAAAATACCAGGATAAATTTGCTCAAGTATGGTCCAAACACATCATTCATTGAGGCTTGAAAAGTAGAAGGGGCATTTGTTAGCCTAAAGGGAATAACTAGAAATTTAAACTGTTCGTGGTGAGTATGGAAGGCTATTTTTAGCAATATTTGCAGCACAATTGTGAATTTTAAAATAATTAGAGCACAAAACCAATTTAGTGAAATATTTTGCTCCACGAAGTTCCTCTAACAACTCATCAATCCCTGGTATTGGAAACTTATATGTTATTGTCTTGGCATTCAAAGCTTCATTTCAACACATAAACGCCAACTACCATCCACCTTCTTAATTAATAATGCTAGACGAAAAATGGGGACTGGCTCGAGCGAATGATTCCCTTGGATAACATCCCCTAACATTGTTTCTCAATTTGATCCTTCTGCATATAACGGTAAGGTTTGACCATTACTAGATTTGTGTCATGCTTCAAAATAATACGATGATCATAATTACGAGGAGGTGGTAATCTTGTGTGCTCTTGAAAGATCTCACCAAATTCTGCTAAAATATGTCAACTTTCCAAATTGCAATCCATGTCTACTAGAGCAGTAATTTGATGGAAAATAGAATTTTGGCTCAACACCTTGTAATTCAATTGTCTTGCCACACTTAACAAAATGCATCCATAATGTAATAAAATCCCAGTGGCTGAGGCCCAAAGTGTAAAGCCAATTATCACCTAACATAGCCCTAGAACAACCCAAAGGGCTCATAACCTATTCAATGAAATGTTTCCCTAGAAAAGGGGCGAGTTGGGTGAATTCCATAAAAGACGTCTGTTGAAAGTAAATCAACATAAAAAACTTGATCACCTAGCTTTAAGGAAACAAGTGTGCATAGACTTAGACTTTGAAGACATTCTCCATTGGCAATGGTAACATCAAGTCCTTTCATTTGCTAAATTTCCATATCCAAGCTTGATACAAATGATTCATCAATGTAACTGTGAGTGCTTCCTTAATCAAGTAAACTAACAAGAGATTGTTTTTAATTTAACTACTCTCTTGCATAGTTTGATAATGTTGAATGCTAGTGATGGCATGAATGGAAACCTTAGGTTCATCTTCTATAACTTTTGCATCTACCTCTGATTCCCTATGCGGCTCCTCTACCCTTCTATCCAGAATAAGTGCTTGCACCTATGTCCAGGAGAGTAATGCTCATCAGAATTATAGCAAAGATTGTTGGCCCGTTGTTCCTCCATCTCTGTTCGAGTTAAATGGTTGATGAAGGCTTGGAAGAATTGGGTAGGTTAGGCCACTTTACATTGGAATTTTTGGACTTGGTAATGGAGATTTTTGATTGGTTCCAACCACCTTTTCGCTCATATAATTGTGCTAAACTCATGGCATTTGTCAAATCTTTAGAGTGATGCAACTCCACTTCAACAACAAAATATTCTTATAATCCACTCAGGAAAATTTCAACCTCTTTTGTTGAAGTTGGTATACTTGAACGGGTAGACAATTGTTGAAACCTGCGTTGATATTCCTCCACTATTCCGGTCTGGAAAAGTTTGGACAATTCACCAACTTTCGTGCCTTGAGTGGAGTACCAAATCGAATATTGCACAAATGCTTAAGTTCTTCCCAACCTAAACCAGATTTGACTCTCTCCAATTTATGGAACCATAATTGTGCTTCATGCACCAAATGAGGGGCAATCATCTCCATCTTTTCTTCTGTAGGAATTTTTTGATGATGGAAGAAACAATCGCAACGACTAAGCCAAGGTAATGGATCTTCATTCTTTCCATATCGAGGAAACTCAAGTTTAGCATATTTGGGCATAAAATTACCCCTTTCTGGGTTCCTTTTGAATTCCCTTCCCCAACTCAACAATCACGATGGTCGCAATTAACACTTCCAGTATTGGGTTCACTTCCATTCATCCTTGATGTTGCTACTTAATGTGCCAAATCATTAAGTTGGGCCGAGAATTTCTATTGTTTTGTTTCTTGTGCGATGCGATCTTGTTCTCCTTCTGATCAGTCTCTTGCTTTATCTTCTTGGTACATAGCCATGAAGGCCTCAAACTGTTGCTGGAAATTGCGTGACTCTCCCTTAACTCTTGGCTCTAATATCAAGTCACTATGGCCCTAAGGTTGGGATCTAGTTACGGGACAGTTTACAGTAGAATTCCAATCTAAATCAGACTGTTATTTTTGTTTATTGATTTTTCTTCCTTTTGAACCTATGATGGTTAGAGAAGCAAGGGCTCATTAAGAGAGAACCCAACGACCTCAAGAATTGACTTTGGTTGAAATTTCCTTTTCTGTTTTCTTCTTCTCTTCATTGAATGTTAGGAATCCTCAATAGAGGTTGTGTGTATTGATAGTATTTCAGTATAGGAAAACAGAAAATACTGGAGACGTGCTCCCCCTCCTGGAAAATCCAGGCCAATTCCTAACAATGATAATAGGTAATCATTTTCCCTTCCCATTCACTTGCTAATATTCCCTTCTATTCCTTCTCTCTCCCTAACTTCCTCCTAACAAACTTTGCCTACATGGCAACCGTATTCACACTCTCCTGTCCCTATTTATTCCTACGGGTATAAACTTTAATGGGCTTGGGCTGAGGGGAAGATGGAATATTAACATTGAATAAACACAATACTACAAGATATAACTGCCTCCTAGATTATCTCATCTAGATAGGCTTACATAACTAAAACTGAAACAACACAGCTACCTCCATGCACATGTCAAGCAATTTATTCTAATTAGAACACACAGTAGATCAAGGATGATTATAACTAAGTCAAGCAATTTGTTGCTGCACTCCTTGCTGCTTCTTACGCCTATAAGTGTAACATTTATAGACTTGAGTTTGTTGCTGTTACATAACAAAATGCCTAAATATTTTTGCATATAGGACTGAGGTGTTCCTCTAACTGGATGGGTTAATATTTGCGTGGTTATCAAAATAATGTCCACGTCAATTTGCTCCTCATGCATCTTTGTTAATTTATCTTCAAAACATTTCCTTCTTCAAAGCATCTTTATCTTTTTGAAGTGTTTTATTTTGTTGTGGCGCTTGCTGTCATTGGGATGTATAATGAGAGGAGGAACTTATTCAACTGGCTACCTTTTTCTACCTCCTTGTTGGTAGTGTATAGTACTTGAGTAGAATCCATTTTGTCTCTTCAAGCAGCACATGCAAAATGTCTGTTGTTCCGAGAAGGCACTAGGGTAAACAATGTCCTAAGGGAAGTTCTAACTAAGATCCATTTAATTATTATTCCATCTCATTGGTGTGAGCATTTGAAGTATTAGCTCAAGCAGCTTGTTTGAATACCATCATATTATGGTTGGTAAGTGAATCATGGTATTTCCGTAGCAGTCAAATTCTGGAAAATGCCATAAGTATTTCCATGGCAGTCAAATTCTGGAGAATGCCATAAGTATTTCCATGGCAGCCAAATTCTTGAGTATGCCATACGTAAGATCTTGCGTACCAAATAATGAAGAAGACACTCTTTAGGTCACCATGTAAATCCCTGTATTTTTTTGGAGTTTTTATCATATCATGCACCTTTTAATACAAGTGTACAAAATATATATTTTTGTGTTATTTCAATGCATGGAGTCTCCATTTGAGTTTTAATTTAGGGAGACAAACCAGCTCACCAATTAATGATATCCACATCTGGATTATGATACCTGTTCAGGGTTTCCAAAGGAGTGAGAGATATACCTGGGAATTTGCAGTCTGCCACAAGTAACATTCCTTCAGGAAAAGCGCTGATGTATTTTGGCTTATTTTTGGCCACTGGGGTGTTCTTTGTATTCATTGCTTTTACTATGTTCCTTCCGGTGATAGTATTGGTGCCCCAGAAATTTGCAATATGCTTCACACTTGGATGTGGCTTTATTGTTGGATCCTTCTTTGCCCTCAAAGGTCCTTCCAACCAACTTGGTCACATGATATCGAAAGAGGTATGTTTATGAAGTTGTGTACTAGATCTATACATAGTAAATCATGCGGTGTCTTTTTGCTGATCAGCTTAATGTGGTTTTGTGTTTATCTAATGGTTATTCTATTTTCTGTTCTATCTTCAATATTTGTCCAGAGGCTTCCTTTTACTTTGGGATTTCTAGCCAGTATGATCGGCACAATCTATGTTTCCATGGTGCTTCACAGCTATATTCTTTCCGTGCTTTTCTCCGTGATTCAGGTATTAATCTTTCTACAAGTACCACAGATTATGTATATGCTTTAGACTATCCAATATCATTACCAGTTGATTGTGTGAAATTGCTGTAAAAATGATAATCTTTAATCGTATAACTATTTTAACTTTCCTCTTAATGCTTAGTTACCTATATTTTGTCAATATTCTTGTGAGACATTGGTGTAATGGAATTAACTTCACGTTTCTACCTTGGTGTGAGGTCTCTGGTTTAATGATGAAAATTGATAGATCCTTCCAACTTGTAGGTTCTTGCACTTGGATACTATGCCATCTCCTACTTCCCCGGTGGGTCTGCTGGGATGAAATTCCTAACTTCTTCTCTTGTATCATCAGTGATGAGATGTTTTGGGAGGTGATAGCGGCCCCCACATTTATCATAATCTTGTATATCGATCCTCTTCTTTCACCTTCTAGACGATCCTCCTCTTGTATAATTACAACCCTCAGATTGATCTTGTACCAAACATTTTTGTTCCTTTAAATTTTCTGTGTCTGAAAGGCACTTTGTGAAAGACAGGAAGAAAGCATTTTGGTCCTTAAACCATGCAGAACAATGGAGTTAAAAAATCATGATCTAGTTGACAGCACGATTGACTTGCATGCTATCACTAATTCTTCATTTTCAAAAGTTTGTTGGAATCAACCCGAAATGTGGAAAACAGTTTCTCAAGTTCTTACACGTAGTAGTGACTATTTTAGTGTTACACAAACCACGGGATAATCAGAACGCAGATCTGATTTGAAGAGATCATAACAGTGCACTGCATTCAAAGATAATTTTGACAAGCAACGGAGCTAGAAATTTAGGATAGGAGGACTCAAATGAAATATAGATTTTACAAAAACTTTCATATCAAAACTAAATAAAAAAATAAAGTTTTATTAAGAATATAAAATAGTTAAAAATTACAATGATCATTGCCTACTTTTCATAGATTGAAATCTTTTCATAACAAGATCATTATCAATATTTGCAAATACATCTTTTTTAATGTAACACACTAAACAATCATTCAATAGGTTATCTCCCATTTTATTTCGAAATGAACTCTTGATAATTTTCATTGTGGAGAAAGCTCTTTCTACTGTGACAACTGGTAAAAGTAATGATAATTTGACTAATAAATAAACCAAAGGGAATATATGATGCTTTCTTGTAGCCACCATTCTCCTAGCAAGGTCTCTAATTCCTCTCAATTCAGAGAAATTCTTTTCCCTAAATAAGTGGTTGTGTTGAGAGTATCTCTCTCTAGGCGATTTTTCCCTAGACTACATCCACCGATTGCGACTCTTGTTACGGCTCTTCGCCACTGTGGGAAGGGTGTTTTTTCTGCGTATTCCTTCTAGTTCTTGTATGGTGCTCCTTTGGTGTTACTGCCTGCCATCTCTTTAGGGTCTCTCCCTCCTGCATATTTTTGTGACTTTTCTCCGACGGTGGTAGTCCCTTTCCTCCTCTGTGCACGTTGCATACTGTGCTCTCGGGTGGGGTTAGGTCCTCTGCTCAAAGGTTTTTTTTTTCCGCACGCTGGGCTTGGTTTTCATGACCCATGGTGAAGAAAAAACCTAAAGTTCAATGCCCCCTTCCTGAACCCCCAGCCGGGGCTGATACTTCTCCGGGTATGGCTTCCGCCCCTTCTGTTGTAGCGCCCCCTCACCGTAGGGTACACACCGGGACGCCCGTGGGTCGTTCCGACGCATATCCCACAGTTCGGAAGTGCTACGATCACAAACGAT
>JANKYF010000005.1:32117050-32133218 GCA_029829435.1 Erythroxylum hondense | reverse complement strand
TATTTATGTAGGACCCATATAAATGAATGAGCAGGATTAATTGGGACAGGCTAGGGCCAGCGTTGCTGGCACAGAGGATCTTGTCCCTCAGCGTAACCATGCACACAAAGCCTAAAACAATCCAAAAGTCAAGCATGTCGTGTCATGGCAACGACTGCAATATATTTTCTTATAATAAGATAACGTAAAAGGCTGTGGCAGGATTAAAATTAGGGGATATAGAGAACTAGAACGCAGCAGTACAGAAGGTTCCCTTCAACACACCACTTGCAGCCAGGGTGATTAGAAAAGAAGAGGCAAAGTGAAAAAATCTAAAGTAGTCATACAAGCGATAATCAGAGAAGTGTAAAAACTTGCTTGAAACAGAAAATGAATACAAGGAATGTCAAAAAGCACGTTGTCATAACCAAGTTAATGAAAAATGAATCTGAATATTTCGTGACTTATTTGCAGGGGATCATAAAACAGCATCCCTTTATAACGTCTCACACTAGTAGCTCAAACAGAAGCTGACATACAATCTGGGAGACATACAAACTCCCATAAAAGATGAAAATTATAAGGACACCAACCAGCAACTTTGCCATGCATTACAAATAAAATAAAAATCAGTAACTATTTCTTAATGTACTATCACAAGTGCACCTTGCCACAGATGCACGATTACGTTTATGGGAACCAATCTTCCTGAGTGTATAATTCCGCAATCAGATTTTACAGCTCACTCAAATGCCAAGAAAGGAACCTATGTTTTTCACGAATTTGAATGGAAAAGAAACCTCAAACCTCACAGACAATCCCTTGTAGCTGCTTTCTCTCTGAAGCTTATAATTCAAATCAAGAACCCTTGTTAGCACTATAAGATCAACTGCCTCATAAGTTGAATGTAATCAACGGGGAGATGTATGAAATTCACAACCCTTCGCCTATTTACCTGAACCATTTGCCTACAATTATCTTGTGACATCCAAAATAGATCTCCTAGGTAGCAATTCCTAAAGAAATGACAAAAATAGCAGCATAGGACTATTAGAACCATCTGCAACATACAAGTTAAAAGGAATTTATAGAACACATACATGAAAGGCGTTCACATTTCATTACGTGATTTATATACTGAGATTATACACATTGCATGCTTGCATAACAGAATGAGAGTCGATCGGTTATCTTGTTTGGATGACAATATTTGAATTGCATGCATGCATTTGGCAACTTAAATTCAAACATATGGCAGCAAGACTTAAGAGATTTGAAATGTCAACTTTCAATTTAAGAATTAATGAATGAACTGAATAGTGAAATTATCAAATTTCTGTTTTACTGTCTCAGTGTGCATCTGTTAGTGAACAAAACTATGCAATGTAACTAAGTCTTCTAAAGTTTCAGGAGACAATTTTCCAATCACACAACTTATTGGTGCCATACGTTATGTTTTGTGTTTATCTATCCAAACTGAAACAATATAGTTATGAAAATCTTACCTCTATTTGTTTGCCTATTTGTAACGCCATAACTTCCAATATAACCTTCAGAGCTCTTAGTTGTAACATCTGAAGCTATACTACCAAGCCCATAACTAAATGAACCAGAACCAGAACCATCCATATCAAGAGGAGCAGGCCTCCATGGTGAATCACCATAAACTGAATTACTGCGATATAAGTCTCCATATGTCCCGTCATAACTACTAGTTGACCCAGAAAATGTTGACGCTGGTGCTATACCAGCACCACTGTTTCTTCCATACCCTCCTCCTCCCAGACCATAGCTGCTATCACTAGCCCCATAACCCATAGAACCACCGCTATAGCTGGAAGCAGTTCCTCCACCTTGAGCTGAAATGGACGAGGGGCCCCAATTTGCTCCACTATTCCCAAATGAGATGCCAAAACTTCCACTTCCAGAACCCAAAAATGCATTCGCATTGTTAAGATTTGCTGCAGTATTGAGGCCTCCATTACCCCAGACATTCCTAGCAGTTGGGTTTAAAACAGAATCATTTCTTGTATTTCCAACACTGTAACCTATAGGAGTCGGGGTGCTATACCTGCTTGAATTTCCACTGTAATAGGGACTCAACATCCGTCCATACCCTGGACTGTTGCCAATGTCAAAACCCCCACCAAAGCTTGGACTCAATCCTGGCTCCAAGTTCATACTCATTCCATAACCAGTTGAGCTGAAGGGAGGAAACCCACTTCGACCGCTGGCAAGAGGATTAAACCTACCATCTGCCCTCATTCCGAAACCTCCCAATGAGCTCATGTTGTATCCCTGTGCATAAGTGTTCAAGAAGTTGTTAGCCCTACTCAAACCAAAGTTGTATCCTATCAAAGGACTCCGAATAGGTCCAGGGGAGAGCTCCTTTGGGACTGCCTTCTTGACCTCAACCCTTTTACCATTAAGTTCATGAAATGTGTTATGCAGAACTCTGTCCACTGCCTCCTCTGAGTCATAAGTGATGAAGCCAAAACCTCTTGGCCTCTGAGTGTTGTGATCATACATCACTACAACATCAGTGATATTTCCAAACTGCCCAAAATAGCTTTTAAAGTCACTTTCAGTAACCGTAGAAGCCAGGCCCCCAACAAAAATTTTTTTGGTGCGTCCAAGACCTGGAGAGCCATGAATACTATTGGTGTTTCTTTGTAAAATGTGTTGATCATCTCTTGGAACAGCTTTCTTTGCTTCCACCTGAAAATTGTGGATAAGCAGTTAAATCGAGCAATTGCATGTTACTCTCAGTTCCAAGGAATAAATCTACTATTTAAACCCAGAACAAATTATATTGGGCAAAGACGATTTTATTACAGAAGTTATGAGTGAGACGAAGAAAGAGGCAATGGAAAAGAAGAGGGAGAAACTCAACTCCTAGTTCATCAAATGGGAGATATACAAATTTCAAGGTAAACGACCATCCATTTTCAAACTTACCAGTGCTAAAATTTTGATATGCTTCACCACAAATCTTAGAATAAGTAATGTACCATAACTGTACAAGTAATATGCATAGGAATCAAGGTCAAATTGAGGAAAATATCATGTCCAACTTATAGATTTGCCAACTTTCATGTTTTACAACTGAATCCAAATAAAGAAAGCCAAAGTAAAAGCTACTGAATTGATAACAACAGATATCCGACATCAAGCTACTCACTGTGCGGCCATCAATCACATGCTTATCCATTATCACCCTCTCCGTAACAGCAGGATCTGCAAAGACCACAAAACCAAAGCCACGGGCACGACCAGTCACTCGATCCCTCATGATCACCGCCTCCACCACCTCCCCATATTTGCTAAAATATTCTTTAAGACGTTCCTCATCGGTGTCCCAGGAAATCCCACCAATGAAGAGCTTACCAAGATCTGATTCCATCCCTTTTCTATTGTCAGCCGTGACAACAAAAGGCCTTATCAATCACCGATATCAATCCCAGAATGCAAAACAACTTTAAAGCATCACAGTGAATGAATAAAACCTCATAATTCAAATAGAACCCAACTATTATCAATAAACCAATATAGCTCATAGAATTATGTTCCTGATACACTCCTAGATGCCAATATAGCGGAAGAATGCGATCTTTATCAACGGATGAACGGAGCCACAGATCAAATTACGAATAAAAACAATCCAAAAGATGATAAGCCATACCTTAGATGGCAATTTAGATAGAATCTGATCGGTGCACAATCAAAGAAATCAAAGGAGGTGCTTGTGAAATCCAATCTGGGATCATCTGATCCTTGACATAACAATCAAAACCCAACCCACTATTCCTGAATAGCAAAAGCTTCAAAATTTAAGCACACAACCGATAAAGATGAACACCCAGATAAAGTTTACTAGAGATCAAGAGAAAACCCGATTGGAAGACAGATAATTTACCATCTTGGAAAGGACCCAGATAGGAAACCAGAAATAAGTTAAGATCTAAGGAGTGGGAAGATGGAAATGGGACAGAGGAGGAGGTGCTCATACTTTCTATCCCTCTCTACAAGAGAGGCTTTATCTCTGTGTTTGTTTCTTTTTTCCCTGTGTGTGTGTTTGTTTTTTTTTTTAAAATGTTTTTCTTGATTATTCCACTCCTCTTAATTAAATCAAAAGAAATGGAATTCGTAGCCAAGAAGGTGATCGAGAATATATAAACAGAAAGAGAGAGAGAGAGAGAGAGAGATTGGCAATCCTCTGGTGTAAGAATATTTGGAGGAGCCTAAAGAGCGATGACAGGCAAGATGATGATGTCTTCTTTTAAAAATTATTTTTCTACTTTTGATCTCACTTTTTTTTACGGTAATTCATATCTTATACTGAGCAGGCTCGCATACCATTCCTTCCTTTGGCTGCATGTTGGAACCAAATCATCAAGGATTTTATTTCTCATTTTTAAAATTTTTTAACCATCCCTTTCCAGCTTTCTTAATTAGACACCACCTACATTTGTCTTCCTATTTTGATCCTAAGATTATAATCTTAGAGATTAGACTAGTCATTTTGATATTAAATGCAAATCATAAATTTATTTTGATCGTCAATAAAGTATCTTAATCTTTAATTATAGCAGTACTAACTAATGATTTGATTTCATCGACTATAGTAAAAAATAAGTATTAGAGTAACTAATAAAGTTGATCACTTGTAATTATAATATTACACATTCAAATCACGAAAATCGTCTTTTTTATTCCGTGTTTAAAGCATAATTATAATGGGAATATTGAGTTGAAATAATTATAGGATTGAATCAATTCAAAGCTACTGGTCATAGGCCATGGTGAAACGAATTGTCATAAGCTACTGGTCAGGTCGGAGGAGATAATAGTCCGTGAGTGGCCTGAGGAGATTCAAGCAGAAGAAAGAGCCCGGAATGCCAGGAGAAAAGTGCAATGGAAACGAGATCAGGGATAGGGTTTAGGGGCTGATTTTTCGGCACCAGATATGACGCCGAAGGCCACACAATCTGCTGATCCCAATCCCTACAAGATCGGCAATAACTTCTCCTTTATTTCCAAAAAATCTTTTTTCAAACCCGCAGCTGAGTCTGGAATACAACTAGGCCACAATGCTAATGAGGTTGGTGGTAGCACAATGAACAAAAGCCCGTTTAGTATTATCGGACAGCACGAGAAGGAAACGTCTGTTATGGATGTAAAGGAAACGAAGAAGCGTCCCAGGAAAGGACACCATGCAGAGAGCTCTGTAGAGTTGATGAATACGAGCGATCTGAACTTGTCTTCACTTACACATTATCTACCAACGGTCGGTCTGGATCAGCAAACCCGCCGAGAGCCATGAGTTACGTAGCCTGGAACTGTCGTAGCCTGGGCAACCATAGGACAGTTCGAGCATTGAAGGACCTAGTTAGGTTTAATAAGCCTCGCATTTTATTTTTGAGTGAAACTATTGCGAACTCTTCTAAGATTGATGAAATAAAGTTTCTGTTAAAGTATGATTATTGCTTCTGTGTTGATAGGGTAGGACGAAGTGGGGGTTTAGCTATGTTCTGGACGCAGGATGTCTCTATTACTGTTATAGGTTCGTCTAATAATCACATCCATCTTTGTATCGATGATCCAAACATTCCCAAATGGCGACTTACAGGTTTTTATGGTTATCCTGAAGCGAATAGAAAACAAGCTAGCTGGGCGCTTCTACGGGCACTTTCCAGATTATATAGCATGCCCTGGGTTTGCTTTGGCGATTTTAATAATCTGTTGTCTCCAAATGACAAATTAGGAGGAGGGGAGTATCCTAGTTCTCTATTTGAGGGCTTTCGGCATTGTATTTCAGATTGTAACCTGATTGATATCCCCTTGCATGGGTTTGGTTATACTTGACAGAGAGGCCGAAATTCATCTTCGCCCACACTGGAGAGACTTGACCGAGCGTTTGTTAATGATGCATGGGTAGCTATATTTCCTTTTCATAGCTTGCACAACTTGGTGAGCTCTACCTCAAACCACACACCTATTAAACTGATAGCTGATCGTCAGTTCCCTATGAAGAGGTCTCGGTGTTTCAAATTTGAAAACAGATGGTTAACGGAGGATGGCTTTATGGATTTTGTGTCAGATTTGTAGGTTGACAACTGTGAGATGCATCTTCTGCCCAAGCTTCGGAAATGCGGCGATAACCTTCTGAATTGACAAAAGCAGTTGGGGAGTAACTTTTCGGAGAGGATTAAAACGCTAAAGAGAAATATGAATATGGCACGGCAGCGACATCAGTATGCTTTACTGGAATTGCAGCGTACTGCCCTCAATCTTTTGCTAGCCCAAGAGGAGATACACTGGAAACAATGCTCAAAAGTCTTTTGGATGCAATATGGGGAAGCTAATTCAAAGTACTTTCACGTGCAGGCTTCAAAAAGGAAGCGATTAAACCATATTCTCGAGCTCACTGATGACCACGGGCAGACTTTTTCGAATAGTAAGGGACTTAGCAATGTTATTATAAATTATTTTACCCAACTTTTTTCAGCCTCAAGAGGAACGGGTTTTCATCATTTTGAGTCGATTAAATCCGTGGTGAATCAAGTGGACAATGACTTTCTTACGGCACCAGTCCAGATGAAGGAATTTAGGAGAGCAATTTTTGACATGCATCCGGATAAAGCACCTGGGCCGGACGGTTTGAACTCGGCATTTTTTCAAAAGTGCTGGCAAATTTTGGGGATAGATGTAGTTAACAATTGTTGCAATTGGATGGAAAAAAAGGAGTTTCCCGCTACTCTAAATGACGCATTGATTGTGTTGATCCCTAAGAAAGATAATCCGAGCTGCATGAAAGATCCTAGACCAATCGCTTTGTGCAACGTCATTTATAACATAATGGTGGCTTTTGAAATCATACATTATCTGAAGAACAAAGGCAAAGGAAAGATAGGTGAAGCAGCTCTTAAAATTGATATCAGTAAAGCATACGATCGAGTGGATTGGGAATATCTACATTTTATTCTACTAAAATTGGGGTTTGACAAACAGTGGGTGGAACTTGTCATGGTGTGCGTTACTACTGTCCGGTATTCAGTTACTTTCAATGGTATTAAAGTTGGCCCCATTATTCCTAAGCGAGGTCTGAGACAAGGAGATCCGTTGTCTCCCTATCTTTTCATACTATGTGCTGAAGGGCTATCAGCTCTGCTAAGGAGATATGAGGCGCGAGGGGATATTCATGGAGCTACCATTTGTTCAGGCAGCCCAAGTGTATCCCATCTTTTCTTCGCTGATGATAGCTTTCTTTTCTTCCGAGCCAATGAACGGGAGGGACAGAATATAAAAAGAATTCTAGAGATCTATGAAGCAGCGTCGGGGCAGGCGGTTAATAATCAAAAATCAGGTATCATGTTCAGTTTTAACACTAAAACATCTAAGAGGCTTGTGGTTGAATCTATATTAGGTGTAAGTACGCCCCTTGACTATGGACGTTATTTGGGTCTTCCATCACTTATCGGGAGGCAGAAAAAATAGATTTTTGCTTTTGTCAAGGATCGACTTAGCAAGCGGATCATGAGTTGGAAAAACAAGCTATTATCCAAACCAGGTAAGGAGGTTGTCATTAAAACTGTAGCCCACGCGCTACCTGCATACTGTATGAGTGTCTTTCTTCTTCCCCGAGGCATATGTGATGAATTACAAAAATCGATGACTGCCTTTTGGTGGGGCTCGAGCACAAACAACAGAAGGAATATACATTGGGCGAGTTGGGATCGTCTCTGTGTGCCCAAGAAGTATGGGGGTATGGGTTCGGGATCTTCATTGCTTCAATCTTGCCATGCTATGCAAACAAGCCTGGAGATTTTTGGCCTTTCCGGACTCTCTCCCTAGCACAATTTTCAAAGCGAAGTATTTCCCCACAGGTAATTTTCTGGAAGCAAAGGATGGAGCTAATGCAAGTTTTATAAGGCGCAATATATTTGCTGCAAAAGACATTTTGGTACATGGAGTTCGGTGGAGATTAGGCGACGGTTCTTCTATTCGGGTTTTCAAGGACCCGTGGATTAATGATGCAGATAATTTCTTTATCAAGTCCCCTCCAATCCTACAATTAGAGGACATGAAAGTGAGAGAACTATTCACGGAGTCGGAATTGGGGTGGGATGAGCAGCTGATTGAAGGGCTCCTTACGCCGTCGGATGTGGAGCGAATCTAAAAAATCCCTATCGTGATTACAAAGCCCCCGGACCAACTGATTTGGCATCACAACAAGGGCGGGCGATACTCGGTGAGATCTGGTTACCAAATTGCTTGTAAATTGCACACAGATGAGAATAATTTTCTGGAGGGCAAACCTTGGAATCGATTGTGGAATTTACCCAGCCCTCCGAAGGTTAAAGACTTCACATGGTAGTGTTTTCGGGAGTTTTTACCTTGTAAAGCGCGTCTACAGACAAAGGGCATTACACTTCTTCCTTATTGTGATGTCTGCGGTGATACAAAAAATCTAACTCATGTGCTTCTGGATTGCAATATTGCAAAAGACAGTTGAAGGCTGGCGAATTTGCATGTTCCGAGTCAGGGGATTAACGATATGCTAGAGCACATACTAGAGATCATGCCGGTATCCTTGTTATCTTGTGTGCTAACTCTTCTATGGAGCATTTGGTATCATCGGAATCTTCGAGTCTGGGAAGGTAAAACGATCCACCCAAGCACGATCGTTAGTTTTGCTAATAACTTTCTTAAATCTTGGCAGGACGCACGACGATGTTTTATGAGGGTTACTATACCAGATAATGGGGTTCCTCCTAGTATATCAGGCTGGTGTAAACCACCAAACGGACTTCTCAAATGCAATGTTGACGCTGCCTTCTTCAAAGAACAGAAAAGGACAATGGTGTGGTACTTCGTGACTTAAGGGGTAATTTTGTTGCTGCGTTCTCGGGTCATTCCGCGTCTTTGTTGGATCCAGTTATCGTCGAACTAATGTCGATACGGGAGGCACTCTCGTGGTTGAAAAACATACACATTGAGCATGTTATAGTGGAATCGGATTGCTTACAGGCGATTCAAGCAATCACATCTCTCTCGTTTAATTTTTCGGAGATCGGTATGTTGGCTTTTGATTGTCATACTCTTAAGTGACACTTCCTCCATCTTTCCTTTCAATGGACGCGTAGGATTGCTAATAAGGCGGCTCATTCTTTAGAGAGGGTAGCCTTATCACATGCAAACCTTTATCAATGAGATACTATTCCTTCTTATTTAAGTGATATTTTACGTTCCGAACAATCTTGTTGTGAGACCTCTGATAGGGAAAGGCTCGTAGGACTTGGATGTAATGGGTAAGCCTGTTGGTTTGGGATAGATTTAGCCTTTTCTTATTGTTGCTTTTTCTTTCTTTTGTCAAAAAAAAAAAAAAAAAACTCCTTGGTAAATTGGTGCGATGGTTCTTCCTACCGGTCAAGGTCTTCAATTCTTCGTAGCCGAGACCACCCGATAGGATTACCAGATCTGCAGATAGTACCTTAATTTTTTTTTTTACAAATTCCTCATCGCTTGTGCACTTCACTACTAAACCAGGATTGGCATTCCAAGGGAATAGCCCTAGGCCTAGAATACACGTAATTGAATCTCCCTGCTTTTAAACTAACGTTTGCAAGAAAAATCCCGTCGAGTTTTTCTCTTTTCTTGTCCTGTTTAGTAAATTTTCATGAGAAAGACAAGTTGTACATTGAGGTTTTTGAGCCCATTGGAAAACTAAGTGGAGAAAACATGAGCTGGTGCAGCAAACTGTGACCACATAAATTGATGGACCACCTTCAGACCTGAATTATTAGAGAGAAGATACAGGGTGAAAACATTCAGCGGTTGCTGTGGATCTTGAGGCCATATGCATCACTGTCTCATGTCCATATCTATCAATTGGGAAATACTAATCCTTGATTTAATCCAGCCACAACCAAGTCTGTCAATCATCTTAAGAGATTATTATGACTTGACCGCAAAAGAGGAAACAGGATACTTCTCCATGAATAGAAAAGAGGGAACAAGACAAGATAGAGTGAATTAAAAAAAGGGGTAACTTGGATTAGCAGCCACTAACAAAAGTTTTATTTTCTGGCAACTCAAACTAATCGAGTTTTGCACTTGGCACCAAATCTAAGAAACAGAGAGGAGATTTTGAAGGGAACTCAAAAATCAACTCTTGTTTAAGTTTTGACAGCAACAGCCATAAAGTGCATAGATCCACTTACATAACTTAAAACCAAATATCTATCTGCATCAACATCTCTTAGCCAACATGTAGACCAATGACATTAATAATATATTAAGAAAAGGCAAAAAATGGAAGGTGGTCGAGCATCCAGATCTTCTGCTTTTCTTCTATATACAGAACATGGGGTTCCTCCCTCAACAATCCCAAAACAGATCAGCTCTTCTCAACTCTCATCAATGCCTGAAACTACAAGGAATATCTTACCTTCTTCCAATATCTTCTCATTTACCTTGCTTCTATCAATAAATTCTCTTCTCTTTCGTTCCTGTCAATCCATAGATGAACAAGGACAAGCTCTTTTGACATGGAAGAACAGTTTAAACAGCTCCACTGGTGTATTATACTCATGGAATCCTTCAGACCCAAGTCCATGCAAATGGTTTGGGGTCAGCTGCAACTCAGATGGCAACGTTATAGAGATAAGCTTGAAAGCAGTTGACTTGCAAGGTCCATTACCTTCAAACCTTCAGTCTCTCAAGGCATTGCAAAAGCTTACCCTCTCATCGACCAACCTCACAGCCAGAATCCCCAGGGAGTTTGGAAAATATCTTGAGCTTAGTTTCATAGATCTCAGTGACAATTCTCTCTCAGGCGAAATACCTGAAGAAATTTGCAGGTTAAGCAAATTGCAAACCTTGTCTCTCAATACAAACTTCCTTGGTGGTCGGATTCCAGATAATATTGGAAACCTTTCAAATTTAGAGTATTTGACACTCTTTGACAATCAACTAACTGGTGAAATTCCGAAGAGTCTTGGAGCTTTAAACAGGCTGCAAATTTTCCGAGCGGGTGGGAACAAAAATCTTAAAGGTGAGCTTCCTGAGGAGATTGGAAATTGCACCAACTTGGTTTTGTTAGGCCTCGCGGAAACCAGCATTTCGGGGAATCTCCCTTCATCTATTGGAATGCTGAAAAGAATTCAAACCATAGCCATTTATACGGCATTTTTAACCGGTCCTATCCCAGAAGAGATCGGAAACTGCGAGGAGTTGCAGAACCTCTACTTGTATCAGAATACCTTATCTGGTCCAATCCCAAAGCGAATTGGAGAACTCAGAAAGCTTGAGAGTTTGTTCTTGTGGCAGAACAGTTTAGTAGGTACAATCCCGGACGAGCTTGGAAGATGCTCTGAATTGAAAGTTACTGATTTGTCCGAAAATCTTCTGACAGGGAGCATACCAAGAAGTTTTGGAAACCTTCTGAAGCTTCAGGAGCTTCAGATAAGTGTTAACCAGTTATCAGGCACCATTCCCGTTGAAATCTCAAACTGTACAGCTCTTACTCATCTTGAAGTAGACAACAACGACTTAACGGGTGAGATTCCCGCATGTGTCGGAAACCTTAAAAACTTGACTCTTTTCTTTGCTTGGCAAAACAATCTAACAGGCAATGTGCCGGAGTCTCTCTCAGAGTGCCAGAACCTTGAAGCTCTTGATTTATCTTATAACAATCTCTTTGGTGTGATACCGAAGCAGATTTTCGGACTGCAAAATCTCACCAAACTACTACTACTTTCAAATGATTTGACGGGCTTTATCCCACCTGAAATAGGAAACTGTACCAGCTTGTACAGATTAAGGTTGAACAGAAATAGACTGGCTGGTACCATTCCTTCGGAAATTGGAAACTTGAAGATTCTAAACTTCATTGACTTAAGTGTCAATCATCTTGTTGGAGGGATTTCCCAGTCAGTATCTGGATGCCACAACCTCGAATTTCTTGATCTTCATTCAAATCGAATCACTGGTTCTATACCTGCTACTCTGCCCGAAAGCCTAAAATTTCTGGATGTTTCAGATAATAGGCTTACAGGCCCATTGGCTCCTAGCATTGGTTCACTCACAGAACTGAATAAGCTCAATTTCGCAAAGAATCGACTCTCAGGTGGTATCCCAGCAGAGATATCATCATGCAGTAAGCTGCAATTTCTAAACCTTGGTGATAATGGTTTCTCTGGGGCAATTCCAAAGGAACTTGGTCAAATTGCTGCTCTGGAGATCGCTCTCAATCTTAGCTGGAACCAATTCTCCGGTGGGATTCCCTCCGAATTGTCCGGACTTAACAAGCTTGGAGTACTTGACCTTTCACACAACAAGTTTGAGGGCAAGTTAGATGTTCTAGCAACCCTCCAAAACCTTGTTTCTCTTAACGTCTCTTTCAATGATTTCTCTGGTGAATTGCCCAACACCCCATTTTTTCGTAAGCTTCCTCTCAGTGACCTTGCTTCAAACCAACGTCTCTACATTGACGGAGCCGTAGGAACACCAACTGATAGAACGGGAAAAACAGCCCGAGCTAGATCAGCGACGAAGATTGTTATGTCCACTCTCCTTAGTGCCAGTGCTTTCTTAGTAGCAGTGGCAATCTACTTGCTAGTCCAAACCCGTATTGCCAGCGGTAGGAAGAGGGAGGATGACACTTGGGAGATAGTTTTGTATCAAAAGCTTGAGTTCTCCATTGGTGAAATTGTTAGGAACCTAACGTCATCAAATGTAATAGGCACAGGCAGCTCTGGAGTGGTGTACAGGGTGATTATTTCAAATGGTGACACTCTAGCTGTTAAGAAGATGTGGTCATCAGAAGAGTTGGGGGCATTCAATTCTGAAATCCGAACACTTGGTTCCATCAGACACCGAAACATTGTTCGTCTTTTGGGCTGGGGTTATAACAGGAATCTGAAGCTGCTCTTCTATGACTATCTTCCCAATGGAAGCTTGAGCTCGCTTCTTCATGGTGCTGGTAAAGGAGGAGCTGAATGGGAAGCCAGATATGATATTGTATTAGGAGTGGCTAATGCACTAGCATACTTGCACCACGATTGTACGCCAGCAATTCTTCACGGTGATGTTAAGGCCATGAATGTTCTGTTAGGAGCAGGCTATGAACCTTACCTAGCTGACTTTGGATTAGCAAAAGTTGTGAGTAGCTATACAACTGATGATGACTTATCCAAACCATACCAGAGACCAAATCTTGCTGGTTCTTATGGATACATGGCTCCAGGTACTTATAAATCTACATTCAGCGAGTTTCAATTTACTCCAAAAAGATTTCAGAAAGTAATCTTTGCTTCATTTTTCTTGGGTTCTTATCCTTTCTTTTTGGATTTTGTGAAGAGCATGCATCCATGCAACGTATCACCGAGAAAAGCGACGTGTACAGTTTTGGAGTTATGCTTTTAGAGATCCTAACGGGAAGGCATCCCTTAGATCCAACATTGCCTGGTGGTGTACACTTGGTTCAGTGGGTTAAGGACCACCTAACTAGTAAGAAAGACCCTGCTCACATTCTTGATCCAAAGCTCAGAGGAAGAGCTGACCCTACCATGCATGAAATGCTACA
Organism: Erythroxylum hondense; assembly: GCA_029829435.1. Taxonomy (NCBI): domain Eukaryota; kingdom Viridiplantae; phylum Streptophyta; class Magnoliopsida; order Malpighiales; family Erythroxylaceae; genus Erythroxylum; species Erythroxylum hondense. Next base: position 32,119,651 of record JANKYF010000005.1, on the reverse strand, counting down.
AACATTAGCTGTTTCATTTCTGTGCATTAGCACAAGAGCGGATGAGCGTCCGACCATGAAGGATGTTGTAGCAATGCTAAAGGAGATTCGACACCTTGATGCCTTAAAAAAAGAATCTGACGTTTCAAAGAGTGATTTAACAACAGTTCATTGTCCTCCTCATCCTAGGATTCTAGTTTCAGAAGGCTCTTCTAACTGCTCATTTGCATTCTCTGATGATTCCATCTCATACTAGTTCAAGTGAGGAGCTTGAAAATAGGTTTACATCCAACTTGCTTTCAGCATTTTTCCCACAAGAATTCCACTTCACACGGGCCAATCAAAATGGGAAGTCTAGTCTGGTGTAACTTTACCCCTTCTCATTTTCTGCTTCTCTCAAGCTGGAATTGCTCTTACAGAGTGGAGTCAACACAGTTATTGTATAACAATATTAACAAGAAAAATTAGGGAAGTTAAGGTTTTTTAAAGGATTGAGTTTTGTTGAATAATTTCAATAGTATAGACATGTTGAATAATTTCAGTTGTTACCTCATCCAAAAAGAATGAGGGCTGAGTATGTAGAAGCCGGACCAATTGCTTGGTTGGGTTCTATATAATGGAATTTGCTCCAAAAGGTTGATCCCTAACCCCAAGGGCCCCCAGTCGCAGGCCCGACCACCGTTGAAGGATTGAATCACGGTTTAATCTTGATCAGCTCCTTAACAGAGCTGTCCACTGCCTCCCGTTGTTGCCAGGAGTCGAACCTAGGATCTTGCTCCAACTGACCCTGTTAGTTTGCCAACTAAGCTACCAGTGCGGGCACTATATAATGGAATTTAATGTTAGGAAAAGGGGCTCTCTCTCTTTCTGTTTGTATCCATCTTTTACAGAAACAGTACAAAAAGTCTTTCCAGCGGTTGCTCACATGTTCATGGGCTGTCTAAGAGAGACTTTAATTTCCAGCCACCAACCAAAAGAGCTCCTCAGAAGACATGCTAAACTTGGATTGGAAGACATTCAGAAACACATGCATTTGCAGGACCATCATACCTTTGGTTATAAGTAGCAAAATTATGTCCTCCATCCTAACCTTGATCACATGCGGTGCTACAGACATCTACTTGAAAACTATGGTCACGACAGTATAACTCAAAACAACATCCCATCTAATAGTACAAGAGCTGAACTCAAATTGTTTCCTTCAGAACCATAAGCGTATGTTATACCGAGGAACCAAGTAAATTACTGATTTTTCTGAGGTACACGTAACCAACAAGGTCTGATTGGAGGGAATGCACTTCATGGGTACATGAATAAGCCCATTTTCAGTAGATACAATCGTTGGCCACTTGCTGCTTTTTCTTGGAGGTGCCACCATCAAGATGGACTTCATTCTGTACAGATTAGATGTCACTAATGCAGGCTGACGCAAGATGAAATGTAGCACAGTTAAGGGCTGAAGTGCTAAGCTTTTGGTCGCATCACTGCCTACTAATGGAGAGTGATTCTATCCACAGAGCAAATTATGAACCATTGTTTAAATCCAGGATAGCCCGTATCTCTGGTGTGGAATTAAGAGATCCTTATTGCACTCTAGCGAGGATTTTGAACTTCCAACTTTTTCAATACAACGCTAATGACTCTCCAGTCAAAACCACGCTGCTGGAGCCATCGAAAAATTCTTGATTTCTGTCTCTTTTGGAACATCCTGACCACCCAACCACCGCTTTGAAACTTGAGCCATTAGATGATCCATATAATTCTTTGACATGCCAAGCTTTGATTTTTGATCTCCATGTTCACCCTCCTCAAAAACTAGTTTTATTGCCTTCTCCATGTCAGCTTGACTTACACCCTTGCTGTACAAAGCCTGGTCAGACAATGAGACTGCAACATTTAGTGGCCATACTATCTGTTGAAATTAACAGATGATATAAAATAATTACCCCTTCCAAGAGATTTTTGGTGATCTAGACATATAAAAAAGGCGATTTCCAAGTCAAAAGATTGCACATTTATCCATGTTTCATGGATAAATGTTTCATAGTTAAATGAACTGAGTTGGTTGTATGAATGTACAGACTACCACAATCAGGGTTGCAAATCTGAAGTGAACGTACAGACTTCTATTGTTAAGTTGGTCCATGTAGCCGAGATAGACTCTGTTCAACTCTTCCCAGGAAATTTAAAATATATATGTAGTTGGTCTATTGACCAGGCAGAAAAGCTCGGCTTAACATAATTAACATTTGAAAGCACCTATGATGAAAGCCTTGATTGCATGAATCTATTGTTCCACTACGTTATAACAATTGTCATTGTAAATGCTTGCACCACCAAAAGATGGTTTCTTTGTCAGCAATCAAATAACATTGTAACATTCGGCATTTTACATGTATACGAGTCAACTTGCCTTTTTTTCTTCCATTTTTTTATATTTTCATTTTAACTCCTCAAAATTTAGTATTTACGAATTCCCTCTTTTTAACCATTCTTCCTCTCAATGAGTCCATCACAACCATACCCATTTTAGCTACCATTGTCGTGGTACGAACTGCTTCTTGCTTTTAGAACCTATACTGGAACTTACCAAAGTTTAAGAAGGCAAAATAAGAACAAGGT
>JANKYF010000005.1:32018540-32030600 GCA_029829435.1 Erythroxylum hondense | reverse complement strand
TACATGCTATCTAACTCATTTAATCACATTCATTTATTACCTAACTCATTTAATTCATTAACTCATCTACCCAACATTTTTAATGCTAACTCATACTAATTAATTTCAACTTAATTAATACTAATCTATCTTACTCAATTAAGCTAATTATGCTTAATTTTAAATAAAAGAAAATTTGGGGCTAACAAAGATGGTGAAGAGTCAAGTAGAGAATATAACTAAAGAATTAGTAGAGATCTAAGTTATTATTAAGTGTTAGTGAGGAGAGGAGTAAAGCATATAGGAGGGGAGAAGGAAATTAGTTTGTGAAATTTTAAGAAGGAAGAATAAGGTTAGGATTTATGGGGAAAAAACTTTTTTCAATTTAGTCCCTCTATTTATCTTAATTTATATTCTTATATTGATATTAACTTGTATTTTGGGTACCAACTAGTAGTTTGACTCGATATGGGATTTGAAAGTTTCGTACTATTTCTAGTTGGTACTAGTTGAAAGAACATGGTATCATTATCATCGGTTAAAATGCCTAATTAAGGAAATAATTATAATAGTAGTAACAAAATTATTGTTAATCTCAAAAGAAAATCCCAAAGAGTTGTTAATTTAAGAATGAAATCGTAATCCTTAAAAATTACATATATTTAGGAGACCTTCCACCGTACCTTTTAAGAGTTACTTCTAATCTTTGATAAGTTTCATTTTTACTAGCTACATGTGTGATTTGTATTTTAATGTTTCATAAAAGGTTTAAGTCTTGACTATTATATCTGGTATCACTTTACACAATAATGTTACTAAAATGATACTAATTACACCCTTAAATAAGGTGTAAAAGTAATAATAATAAAATATGGCGTATAATGTTTTGATGCATATGTGACATGGTGGCATCTTTTAGGCATGAACTATGTCTTAAGTTTTTGTTACATGCAAGAAAAGACTTACATACGGATTAATTCAAAAGGGACAATTTCATAATTTAGTCCCCAAAATTAACCCTTCATTCTATTTCCGCTCATATATTTCTGTTTTAGTTCCTTAAATTAAGTTGAAATTCTAATTTAGTTATTAGACATATGACTCCTTGTAACTCTTATTTTCTCTCCTAAAAATAGAATAGCAGACTAGAAAATATCAAGCTATCACCGTTACCAATACTCATTTAAAGAGATGACATAATGAGAGACATCATGCCACATAAGATATATGCCTGCAATGTTGCAGAGTATACGGTGATAGTGGCGTAAGGATGTGGCATGGCCCCTAAAGCCAACACTGAAAAGTGTTTGATTACAACATAACCAGAAAAGTGAGCAAAAGACACAAGATGGACCCTACCAGGGAAAAAAAAAAAAAAACAGGCCCCTGAAGTAGGAGTCGTCGAAACCCTAGTACTGCATTTATTTTCTTCAACCTTCTGTTTACTATACATAGTGATAGGTCTCAACTTTGCGTGTTTCTGTCATTTTACGTTCATGGAGGCTGTTCTAGATACTACCGCTGATATTGGGAGAGTGGTTTGCTCCATTTTTGAGTATGCTGTGGTGGAGACTGCTCTGCTTGCTCAAAGCTCTCTGCTTGGGCTTCTCTTCATGGTACATTCTTTCATTCTTTGCTCTTCCACTGTGGTGGAGACTGCTCTACTTGCTCAAAGCTATCTGCTTGGGCTTCTCTTAATGATACATTCTTTCATTCTTTACTTTTCCACTGGTGACTAGTGGTTGTTGTGTGCATTACTTTGCATTCATTTAACCCTCCTAGTTTCTGTAGGATCTTTTGTTGTTTGGTTCTATTAGAAAATGGTATTGTGTAGAACAAATTCTTAGCTGGGTAGTTGGTTTTGACGAGAAATATTTGGAGTGTTTTTTGTGGCTTTTGTTTTGTGTAGAAGAAGTGGTTTAGAGTTATAAGGTTGTTTTTGTCGATTGGAGGTACTCTGTTGCCTTAAATTGCCATCTTTTGGTCCGCTCTATCTGCGGTCTTCTGTGTTTCCTTTAGATACTCTTTGGTAGCAGGCTTATTGCGTTTAGGTGTGCTATTGTTTTATAGAAGACGTGTAACTGTACTCATCTACGAGATTGTGGATAGAATGACTGTCGAAAATTTATTCTGTACTTCTGCCTGTCCTTTGGCACCAGAAAAGGAAAAGAGGTTACGGTATCTTTGGGTTTTTTTAAATGTTTATTTAACTCAATAACAATAAAATTGAAGGGAAAATGTGATTTTATTTCGTTGAAGCATGCATTACTGCCTTTTGATTTTGCAGCAATTCTTGTGATCATGCCTGAATGCTATGTTTGACACCATATTCGTTAGTATGTAGCATTTGACTTTGTGTAGACTCTAAATATTGTGTCTGAACTTAAGAGGTTATTCCTTTATGCTACTTTTCTGGCTGGACTCTATTATTGTCTAACTTGGAACTTTTACTTGTTCAATTTGGCATTCTTCGTCCTTATTGCTTTTCACTTTCTCATGTTCATGTTATATTTGGCAACTGATCCTATAATCGAACTTTCATTCAACTTCATTTTGAAAGAAAACATACTTTCTCTTTCCGTTTAAAGTTTTAGCCTGCTTCTTAGTCTTCAAGCCTTGTTATTTGCTACATTTCTTATTCTGGTGTGTTTCTATCCTGCTGAAGATTTCTGAACAGTTTATTTTTCAATTCTAATATCAGATGAGATTTCAGCCACATGATGGTATCATGTTAACAGATTTAGTTACAACTGATAAGAGGTGAAGTTGAATCCCTTAATTGTTGGCTTTGTTTGAACTTTCTGTCAAGTTTTATTAAACCAAATTTTTTGAGTTACAGGTTTCCTCTGAGTGAGTTGAATGAAGTGAGAAAACCTGTTGAAGACAATCAGGATGGTGGTGAAACCAATGATGGTGTTAGTGACAATGATGATAATGACGACGACGACGATGACGATAACGACAATGATGGAGAAGATAATGAAGGAGAAGATGATGAAGATGATGAGGGAAATAATGATGACATTGATGATGATGGCAGTGCCGAAAGTGGTGATGAAGATGACGACGATGATGGTGAAGATGACGACGACGACAATGATGATGACGATGATGAAGATGACGAGGACGATGAAGAAGATGAAGAAGAAGAAGCCCAACCTCCAACTAAAAAGAAGAAGTGAGGAATAAAATTCCCTTCATAAATTTTAAGGTTCTTTTCTTTTCTTGAGAATTAATGTCAGAATCTTAAGGCTTTTTGCAGATTAATATCCCTTCATAAATTTTCAAGCATAGCATGCACAAGTCTTCTGTTTCTGTTGACAAAAAAGGACATATAATCATATCATACTGAATTTTATTAGCAGAAATTTAACATGATTCATGTTATTATGCTGCTATCTGCTCCAAGCCTCAAGTGAGCAAGATTCTGTGACTTTGGTAAACCATAATTGCAGCGGCATCATTAGCATGAAGTAGAGAGTACGTGACAACGCGGTACAGTTGTTGCAAAACTAATTTGTTTAGAAGCACATAGCAGGTATACTTTCCAGTTCGAAATAGATTAATTTACAGCGTTTCGGACATTTCTATCCACCTCAGATGCTATGGAACATGGTCCTTTCCAAAACATTGCGTTTTTCTTGGAGCTTTTGAGGATTTTTTTTAAAAATTAAATAAACTATATTTATGAGAAGAAGCCTGAGACTTTACAAAAGGGTAATGAACACAACCAACCTAACTACAGATACAAATGTCCTAGCACATCGGGCACTGCTCACTCAAGCACTCAAAATAATTAAGCAGATGAGTTAGTAAACATCCAATATAATGAACCCTGTCATAATTCCCCTGTGGCTTGCAATTCACTAAAGTCAAGTTGAAGGTAGGTCCCGACTAATTCTGGTGTGAGAGGAAGCTTCTCCATGAGCTTGAGTATCCACCATAACGTTCCTAATCCAACATATAGTCGTAGCTATGGATGCAGACGATGATTCTTTTCTCTCCATACTGTGCAATGCAGCAATTAAATGTAACTCTAAAGATTTTGCAATCCTTCCCCATCAGTTTGTTTGGTCACACGCCCATTCCACGACCTCGAACCATTCCTTATCCTAGAATGAGCAATAAAGCAGTTGTTGATTCCTAAACCATAAGGTTTGAGAGAACTAATAATGGAAGAAAAGATGATCAATGAACTCTGGTAGGAGCTAGCATAGTAAACAAATTTGGTCCGAGCAGCCTTTTATACTGTCCTTTGTCTTGAGTTACTTGTTGAGAACTAAACATCATCTAAAGGAAGCTTCGGGGACCTAATACTTGGAACAAACCAAATTTCCCTAATGCTTTTGTGACTGTATAACATGAAAATCTCCAAACAAGATTTGTTTGTATATCTATTAGAATTATGCTTCAACCAAGCAATGGAATCTAAAGAGAAAGGATTAGGATTATAAATAGGGTGGTTTGCCTCAATTAAAGCTAGACCCTTGTGTTACAACTCCATTCATTCCCATTGATAATCTCTTTCACCTTAGCATTGTAAGGTATCCTTGATTTTAGTGAGCTCGTATTTGATATAATGTGCAATGGCCCTAAGTTGCTCCATTTGTCAAACCATGTATCCTTGCCATCACCAATCAAATTCTTGAGAACCATACTAAGTTGATCCCTCAGTCAAAGCGTCTTAAGTTAAAGTCAAGAGTGCTCTCTATTAAGAACCAAACCCCTAGAAATTGATCTTAGACAAGCAATAGTTATGTATCTATTTAACCTGTATTGCCCCTCTATTATTCACTGCAAGAAGATTACCAATGGAAACAATACCATTGTAAATTAGTGACAGAAAATCACATTCCATAGGTAAAATTGTTGTAATATATGATAATTTGCGACAGAATAGGAATCACCATTGGTAAAAGAGACGCAAACGGTATCGGCAAAATAAGCATCACCGTTTACTGACGGAAGTGTATTCTGTCGGTAAAGTTGAAAGTTAAACGTCATCGTTTGTTTCGACTGCAACATTTTTAATAAAACGTAAATGAATCAGGATGTACCGATAGAAGTGTATTCCATCATTTATTTACAAACATAAGGGTTATTTCGTCGGTAAAATTAAAATTTAAACAGCACCGTTAGTTTTGTCTTTAACATTTTTGTAAAATCGAAAACGATGACGTGCCATTATCGATAGTCAACTAATATCATGATATGAAACTCATCATTCTCTTTAAGTAAACTTCTTTACTTATATGGAGATAAATCGCAATACTACAGTCTAAACCATATTCAAGTGACCAACTTGATTATTCAACTGTGAATCCATTAATTTAGATTCTTATAATATACATGTTTTCTATAAATCTCTATGTATATGTATATTACTTACAAAAGAATCTTAGTACCTTTCGACTAGATATATAATGCTCACACAAATAAAACCAAACTCTTTTGTTTTATTAATAATAAACATTTTCATTACAAAACTGTAACTGAAGAAGATAAAGTTACACGTAAATACACTTGCTTTCCAGGGAACTATATTTACATAACTCCAACAAAAATAACTAATTCCCATTATTTTTCAATAAAGGGCATTTTAGTCCAATAATTTTGAATTACCAGAATTCTATTCAAGCAACCTCCGTTTTGACCCAGTTTAGTTCCTAGGGACTCCAATCCTAAATTTGGAGTTTCATCGTAGTTTGAAATTGTTTGGTTACTTTTTTGGTTGCTTAGAAGAATTTTCATATTGAATCTGAAAATTACCAAATGTCACCGAAATCGTTTGGATTTCATTCAAAAGTGTCACCTAAATCTCCAAGGTATATTTCGAGGCTTTTAAAGTTCATTTAGTCTCATTTTGTATCTTTTTGGAGTTTTCAAATTTTCTCTGAAAATTTTCGGTCAAGTCTAGAACCCTCTTTGGTCTATCTGTGATCTATGTTATAACCTTTCTAATACATTTCAATGCTTAAATTACCCCAGTATACCATAAATAGAACATATTCTATAAAATGCACATACAACAGATAGCACAGTGTAATAATCGAAATGGTATATTACAAATTCTCCCCTCCTTATAAAAATTTCGTCCTTGAAATTTTAAATAAACTTAGTCATCTTAAAAATACGGATATTGACTTCACATCCACTCTTCGTACTTCCACTCTGTCAATCACTTCATAAGGACTAACATATCATGGGCTTAACTTGTCACATTGTCTAAAATAGACTATTCCTTCCTATGATGATATTCGCAAAAATTCTTTGATTTTTAACTTTAAACTCAAAATTCTCCCTCCATTTCAACACCAAGCTATGGTGTCGATTTTAGGTACTATCACTTTGACCCAAATAACTTTGATCTTATTTGTGGTTATCTAAACTAGTTCAGCTCAACTAATTTTCTTTCATCTATCTCATCCTAATATACTAGTACTCTATGTAGCTATACACTTCCAATCACTTACAGCTTGATTAATCTATCAAGAGAATACATACTTGGATGCTTAGGAAATGGTAGATTTTGTAATTTGATCCTTTATCTCCCATATACTATCACATTCACTTAGATTTCATAAAATTGCTACCATAAAATCCTCCATTCCATTTCCATTCCCGAATAGGGGAGTGGCTGAGCAATTTTAATTGGTTCTTTGGCTTTCAGCTTTGTGATCGAATTGTTTCAATGTGTGTAAATTTTAATTAATTAACCTCGATAATCCATAAGAGCATAGGTTATTTGCGTAGTACCTAAGGTGTCAATCATATGAGGAGGGACAATCTAATCCTAAAATCTAAGTCTAGAACAATTCGCAAAAATTCAAAATGTAACAGAACTAAAATGAGAATTCAATTCAGTCGAGAAAATTAATTCAAAAATCAATCACAAGAATATTAACAATTTAGCAGTTGTAACACACACTCAAGAATCAACCTAAGGAATTAACAATTGAGAGAAATTTGATTTTACTAATCCTTAATGCTAATCTAATTAATTATGAATTATCAAATTATTGATTCTAGGCGATCCTAGAGTTGATTACTCTCTTTCAAGTTATAACCATTAACCCTAAATTATAAACCCTAATTAGAATATGAAAATTTCAATTTCTCAATTAACAACCTTCCAAAACCCTAATTAGATCTGAAGTTGTTCAATAAACTTTCGGAAACCTATGCAAGATCTCTCTTTGCACAATTTATAGATTTGATTTAATTCTTGTTCTATTAAATCACCTAACTCTCATTATCCTAATTTAATTATTTTTCACTCAATTCACCCTTTCAGTTTATTATTGAATTATGCACATCTAGAATTAAATCATTATAAATCCAAATAACATATAAGGAATCAAATTTCATTAAATCAAAGATAAAAACCCTGAAGGTGAGTTTAGAAGCAACATTAACATCCAAAAATCCTATCATCAACTGTTATTCCAATTCTGTACAATAATAAAATCGAAATTAGCAGGAAATATGAAATTGAATGGAAGAAGGGAGGCAATGACATCGAGAAACTCCTGATCTGGGAAGTACGGTGAGTTGGCTTCTTCTCCTATTCTCTCTTCCTTCTTCTCTTTCTCTATCTCTCAATAATTCTCTTTAGAGTTTCTCTAAAAGTGGTTGATGCAAAAGCTCCCTCTGCCTCCTTGTCTTATTGTTTAAATACTTTTTATGTTCTAAACAGTCCTAGGATTTTTTGGGGGTCCAAAAGGTCCAAAAAATCCTTCGACACTTAACATTTTTTAGTGTCTGACCATCTGCCTAATTTAGGCCATGATCGTGGGCCACATCTGAGCCTTCTGGCATGATTGTGGCATGGAGGCCACAATCGTGGGCCATCGTGGTGGGTCAACTCCATTACTTTTGTCACGATTGTGGCCTGTTGTGCCACGATCGTGGGTTGTTGTTTCGGCTCGAATGCCTCTGAAACTTCTTCATTCTTCGATATTGACCTGAAACATTAACAAACACATCAAACTAAATAGTACTCATTTGTACAATCAAAATCTTTAAGTACTTCTATCCATTGTCTCAGTCTCGTATTTAATTCTATCAACTCATTAGTTACCTTAAAATAAAATGATCTGTATATTTCAAAATGTTTATGTACTTAACTACTTATAATGTCTCCAAACTTTCAAAACAATCACTATTATAGCAAGTTCCAATTCATACATCAAATAATCATCTCATAAGGCTTAATTGTCTCCATGCGTATGAAATCACTTTATCATGTTGCATTGGGTTTTATCCTTATCTTTTATACAACATCATTGTATACTATAAAATCTCCAAATCCAGACGATATAATTAATATCGGTGTTATAATTCCTTAAAATTCTCTTTAATTTCATTACTCATATGATTTACACACTTTTCCTTAAGTATTCAAACTATTCTTCTCAAATTTTCGAATACATTTAATATATCATCAAATTTTTGCTTGGATCGCTTTAATATTCAATACCATATTACTATCAGGGGTAATTGTTAACTTAAACAATTATTATCAAACTCCATGTGCCCCTTATTAGTTCTCATAATTCCTTAAATAACTAATTCCTCAATGAGGTAACATTATCTCATGTTATTTTCAATTTCCCAATTGTCTTACCTTTCTTAAATGATTTTTTCAATTCATTCGATTTCCCCTGATTTCACATTGACTTACTCTTCTATCTGCTCATTCGTACTAATTTCTCCATACATTTCAATTTATTTTCAATCTTAACTTCCTGTGTTTGTAACACAAGCATCAGGTCAAATTTGTATCTCCTGAACATATTTACACATAATATAATGGACCTATATACTCATCTTATTAGCAATTAATGTCTTCTTAAATTCAGGAATACACTCACATAGTTGGATACTTTACATCAAACAAAATACATACATTCTCAGTAGCATATTCTACCTCTTATGTTTAAGTCTTCGCTAGGGATATGACTCCCATATTTACTTTTGAATCATTACATATTCTTTTCTGATTTGTTCTTTCATTGATCCTCCTTAATATAAACTATCTGATATGCTTATCCTAATTTAATGAAGTTCTTCTTCAAAAGAAGATTTCTTGCTACTATCATTTATACTGTTCATGCAATGTTCATCAAAAAACTATATTCTTCATTGTTGTTTCAGCCATTCTTAATACCTCAATAAGATCAATTTCAATCGTTTATGATATTTCATTAATTTCAATTTCTGTCACACTTTACATGTCAAAATATTCCTTATAATAAAACTCAATGAAGTAGTAAACATAAGTACTTCTGCATATGCTTAGGTGTGTATCATCAAAGTCATTCCATTTTGCCCAAAGATTTATCTCCGACAATTCACCAATGTATATCTTATGCTAATGATATATCAATCATAATTGAGTCTAAGCAACCTCTGAATATTCTTTGACTATTCAAAAATTACTCCTCCATAGAAGTTACCTTTTCAACATAATCACCTATACTGTACTTCCATTGCGTTACTTTGATTCATCTCATAATTTTAACTATAGGGATCATAGATTACTTCCTATACCATATCCAAAGATAGATCTCATGTACTCAATCATATTATTCACCAATGTAATCACATTATCAGATATATACTTATAATAACTGGTCAACATAACCTTGAGAACTTCTACATATATCACTATCATTTGTTTCATTTTCCCTATGTACTTTCTTAATCAATTTAGAATTATAGACACATAGCCATCTTGAAATTATGATCTTATATTCACTAACACATTCTTATATCAGATCATAACTCTTATCACAGTAATTAAACAATCATTTTAAATTCCAAGTTCAACCTTTCAATTTCACCTTACATAAAACACCTTAAATCTTGTCATTTCCATCCCTATCTCTATTTCTTTTTCGATCAATTCATGAAAATACTTTCACATCTACATCAATTCAAGTACATATCCTTAATAAAATCCCGTTACCATATTCGCTGACGTAACCCCAAATACTGAATCTATGTCTAACATATCGGACTACGTAATATTTCTTATTTCTAAATATCAACAAACTTTCATTTTCTTATATCATGAAACGCCCATGTAAGATACTAAACCTAGTGCTATGATACCATAACTGTTGGACCCCATTTTCGAAGCCCAACTACGGAACCATAAAATGTGAGCTTATTCCAATGAAATCTCCTTAACCATCTTCCGTTCTTCTTTATGTCTCTAATACCAAAAGCTGTTGGGTCCCTGGGTCCTAGCGGGCGGGTTCAACCAAACTTTATGTTTCGCCGTGGCGAACGGACGAGAACTCCTGCGGAGACCCTTCGAGGAAAGTTCAACATGGCGAACTCTTGACTTTGCCGTAGTGAAGGTCCAAAATTTTCTCTTCCGCTCCTTTCGAGACAAATACATAGCAACGAACCTCATATCTTCGTCGCGATGAAAATGCCCAATTTACCATAATAACACCTTTTGGGAAGGGTTCACTCAAGAGCCTTCCCGAGGTTTCTCCATCTATCCTAACCTGACTTTCACTCTAACTATTCCCAAATTCACTTCCTTTAATGTAACATCATTTCACAACAATTCAACTACCAATGTTATTGCATCATACTCTCTAATCTCTTTTCTTGAAACATTTTATTCATTTCTTATAACTAATTCTCATTGTTCACAATATCCTATCTTTCCCTTTTTTTTCCATATCACATCTCACTTATGTGTTACAGCAATTCGAAATTAAAATGATCAATCTCAAAATGATAACTTCCTTAAGTATACCTAATTTCAATTCAACCTTATCCATACGCAAATTCATATTTCATTAACCTCAAAAGTAAAGGGTTTTACAAAACTTTAATCACATATCAGCATGACATCATTCGCTTAATACAAAATACACATTGATGCTCATGTTTGATATGTTGCTAAGGCTACTCAAAAATCAACTAACTTAGTACAAAAGCTAACTATCTTGTAGTTGCCAAAGGCCTTTATGCTCTTGATTGCTCAATCTCTTACTCATCACCTGAATATGGGGAGGAACAGGGGGTGAGTTTGAAAACTCGTGGGCAATAGTTTATAACGGAAAAATAAGCAAAATTTTGAAATATTCATTTGTCAATACAAAGTCTAATTGAATTTATAAAACGCATTGTTCTCAAATTCTTAACTAACATTCACAAATGTCAAATCATGTATGCATCAAACTTGTTAACATATCATAAGCACATAAGCACATTAGAATGGTTTGGGTGGATCCAAAAACAGAACGTAGTATACATTTCCACATAATGGTCCTGTGTAGCTGTGAACCAATGTTTTAAAAACCGAACCGGACCGTACGGTCCGACCGGAAAAATTTTGATTCGATCAATAATTCGATTTGGTTTTTCCTAAAAACTCTATGTATAAAAACCGGCAGGTTTCGGTTGGACCGTACGGTCCGGTCCGGTTTTTTTGTAACAACGGAACCGTTGGTTGACCGGAAGTATACTGAACGGACTGCATCAGAGGGGGCGATCTAAATCTTGACAAAGGCAGAGGGAAACAGGGAATGAAGAGTTGTTCTTCTCATCTCTAAAACCAGTTTCAGCCGAGGTAGACGGTTGACAGCAGCCTAAGAAGAAGAGGAAGTTTCAGTCGTCGAGTTCTTCCTCAGTAACGTCGAAGAGAAGTGAAAAAGCGCGACCTTTAGTCCTGATGATCGGCATTATCATTGTGCTTCTCTCACGGTGAAAAAGATAATGAAGTTGTTTTATTTTCTGACGAGTTACTAACAAAGAAACATCTACATCTTAGAAGAAGAGTCTAGATTGAAGGAGAGGACACCATAATCCTAAACTTGAAAGGAGTATTAAGATTTATGTGAGGATGAGGTTAGCTTTTTTAGAGTTGCATGAGGATGAGGTCTAGCTTTTTTAACATGAAAGGAGTATTAAGATTTGCGTGAGGATGAGGTTTAGCTTTTTTAGATTTGCGTGAGGATGAGGCTTAACTTTTTTAGATTTGCGTGAGGATGAGGTTTAGCTTTTTTAGTTAAGAATGGACTATTAGAGTTGCATTAGGATGGAGTTTGGTTATAG
>JANKYF010000005.1:31530444-31542366 GCA_029829435.1 Erythroxylum hondense | reverse complement strand
GACTTAAGGTGATATATAATGAACGGAGACTTATTTCCAGCTGCTAATGGTTGATTTTTAACTTTTTAAATGTTAGAGTTCATTGGTTATCAAAATATTAGGGTTTAATTTATATGATAAGGTTTTTGCCTTACTATTGGTTTTTAATGGTTGTTAGTCATTAGGTGATCGAAGGAGTAAGAGAGTCGTATAAAAGAACCAAGATCATGGTCATTGAAAACCAATTATTTTGATGAAATAAGGGAGATGATTTATATACTATTCATAAAATTGTACAAAATAAATCAAAACACATATAACTTTTTGGAGGTCTTGATAGGCAATCTAATATCCACTATGTATTTGCAATTGCGCTAAATCAATCATAGATAGCCAAATGAAACTAGAAATATTCTAGAGTATCAATCCCACAATGAACGAGTACTAAATCTGTTAATCTTAGTTAATAAACTACGTAAAAAAGTATACTAAAGATAATTTAACTAATAAAATAACTAAAACGTAACAAGTAACCAACCACTAGAGATTCAAAATTCACTTATATATATATATAATCATCATTTTATTTAGTCTAAAATAACAATTAACTTGATGTATCTATGCCCTCTATTGAGCCATATAGGTATATCCTAGTAGGCAACTACCAACCGTTAATAGCCAGTTTAACCTAATCGAACTTATGGTGCATAGTTAATCTATATTATTATCACTAAAGTCTAAGATATAATTTTTCTCTAGTGCTAAAGTGTTTTATCTCCTAGTGCACAGATCGTACTTTACATGTCAATCCTTTGTACAATCGTTATAATTGAATCTATAATGGCTAATCACATATATAAAAATTAAGATTAAATAGAATAAATTCAGTGAAAAATCAAATCATATATAAATATTTAAAAGAATCTTACATAACTAAGATTGTTAGCTACTAATCATAATAAAAACGAAATGTTAAAAAGAAATTCCGCCAGAGAATAAAAGAGTAAAATAAAGAAGTTGAGAGAAGTTGTCACTCACTTCTTTAATCCTTGATGTAAGTCTTCCTCTTTAATGCAAAAAAAATAAAAACTATTAAAAACGAATAGAACATTAAGAGAAAACCTCTCCAAAAGTCTAAAAGAACTCTCTATTCCTAAGTAGGCTAAGGTTGCTTTATAAATCTACAAGAAGTCTAACAATAATCTAAGTCTAATAAAGTCCCTTAGAAGTCCTTTAGATTAATTTTAATATAAGTACATATAGTTAGGATTACAAAAATAAAGTTCCAGATGACTTAAAATTGGAGAATCTTGTAATCGCATATTTTATCTATGAGAATTGGTGCCTTTTGGTAGATCCAAGACTAGCACTAATCTTGTTCTACCTTTTTTACTCTTCATTGATTGTTATGTAATTAACGCTTAACACACTTCATAATCATTGCCAGTTTTATATTGTTTCTCTATATAAAATAAAGATAAGTTTGGTGTCAATTATACTTCACGTCTATTGCTAGTCTAGTATTATATCTCAGCTAATGGTGCAAAGGGGTTAGCTAAAGTGAAGTGGGTTGATATTTGTTTTCCCAAAGATGAAGCAGGCTTAAACATAACTCCAATCAAAATCACAAACCAAGCCCTATTCCCAAAAAGACAATGGTGGATCCTAATGGATAAAAATTCACTTTGGGTAAATGACTCTACTCTTATTTTCTCAAAGAAAGAAGCCTATGGAGCATTCAAAAATCTGCCTCATACTCTCATTTTCTTAACCAGATCCTGAAAATGAGAGATAAAGTCCGAGAATATGTTTCTTGAAATATTGCGAATGGCACCTTGACATATGTTTGGTTTGACAATTAGTCTTACATGGGAACTCCATACATTTCAACAGCCTAAGTAGTCCCCAAACCTCTTCACTCAACCTCAAACTCAGCTCCATGATTACAGAGGGTTCATGGAATTTCCCTCAAAACCTGAGGCATCTCCAACCAACCTACTTACCCCAACCAGCCTCTTTTGATACATTCTACTGGCAGACTCAACCTATCCTTAAACTCAGCAACAAAACCATTAAAGATCTGCTAAGAAGTAGGAAACTGAAGGTTTAATGGCATAGAATCATTTGGAGCAAGGTTTTGATCCCTAAGAGTCTCCTTTATATTATGGTTAACAATCCAAAATAGATTGAATATAGCATACAGAATTCCCTATTTGCAAATGGACATAACTTATCCAATATGCCCAAGTCCATGTGGAAACAAGAGATCATCTCTTCTTCACATGTCCTTACAGCAGCAATATACGGGATTCTATAACTAGCAGATGTCTATGGCTAAATCCTGGGACACCATCACAGAGATTGTATAAAGATTTTCCAACCCCTCAACCCCCGAAACCCAAATGGATAGATTCCAATCCTATGCTTAAGGCTCTATGTATATGGGTTGTGGAAGAAAAGGAACCTCAAACGATTTACTGGAATCAACTTGTCTAAAGAGGTTCTTATCTCTAAAACCCTAAGAGAATTCAGAGAGCTCATCCTAATAAAAAAATCTCAGCGAAACATGTAACAAAAGTATCCTAACTCGAGGCTAGTCTCTGAATTACTCAACACATATTTATGCAAGACAATAAAAGTATGAACAGAACTGACAGAACAACTAAGAAGATGTAAACAATTACCTAGTCGGTTGAGACCTCTATTAGCCTTAAAATCAATAGATCTCTATGAATTTCACTTCTCTTGCCGCTATGCTTCTTTAGAGGTATATACCTAATTTGGGAGACTTTAGTATCTGGCTACAGGAGGATTAAAATAAGGAAGATGCACAAAGATTAGCTTTCTTACCTCATATTAGATAGAAGGAAGCTGAGAATGTCTCTATTCTCATAACCCTAAGTTAGAAACATTAGAACCTTCGAAGTGCAAATGGGAGAGATCTTTACCTTTGTTACAAACAACTTTGATTTGATACAACGTATGCGTTTTTTATTGTTATACCATCATTCCAATAGAGTGCTAATTAGAGTGTTGTTGTTTTATTGTTGGTGTTTATTGTAAAAGACTAAGGAGAGTAATGATCCTCTATGATAGTTATTCTTTAATCCTAATTTACCAATATTATTTTTTTATTTTAAAAAATACACATTTCATGTTAAAATATAATACTATTTAATATCTAATTTAAATTAAATATGGCTTTTCAAAAGTATACCTCAACTTTTTTCCTTTTTATTTTCTTTTGAAAGAAAGGATTTGACACTTTCAATTTTTATCGTTACTTGTATCTCTTTAAGCCTATATTTATTAACTTATATTTACACTAAAGGCATTAGTCCGATTTATTTCTTAAACTATCACTTAGGATTGGGTTTGTTCAAACCAATCCTATATGGGTTTTATCCTAATAAATGCATCCAAAAGTGACATGATTTTTGTTTAAATCAAAAATAAAATAAAGGAAACACATTACACATTATTATGAATCACACATAAAGATTGGGCTTAAAGTCCATATTTAAACCTTCTCCTAAATTTTTTAGATTGTATTTTATTTAGACTCCTTTCTTGTTGGGATTTGATATGAAAATGGTTGATGAATAAGGATAGACCCACCCTCTAGTGTAAAAGACAAAAAGTTAATTACATAATAAAGATGGGCTTAATCAAAGAAACAAGCCCATTTAATAAACCTAAGTTTTATATAAATTTTAAAACTTATTTAAGGCCTAAGCCTATAAACATTTTACTCGCACCTGAACATATTAAATTTGAGGAATAACATTTTCAAGAAAAATAATTTTCTAGAGAATAGTTTTGTTTATAAACCAAATAAACCTTATTTTGAACAAGTAATCAAAATGGTTAAAATAAGAGAATAGCTAATCCCCTCATCAAGTAATTTTTATTCTACACTACCTTGGAAATGTTTTTAGGTACCTAATCCCCTCGTTGAAAGAACACAATCTCTAATAGTAGCAATCTTAAATATCACTTAGTTAACTTTTGGTAAACTAAGTTAAAATGTGGTGCTAATATTGTAAGCATATCATATCCTATAAAAACATTATAATGGAAACCTCCTAAAATGAATAAAAATAAAAATAAAAACATTAAAATTCTTATTTTTTATTTTAATTATTGCTCCCTTCTTCTTACTTCTTAGCTAGTAAATTCTTCATCTTTTACTCAAATCCCTTTCTTTTCATTATCTTGATTGGACATCATATGATTTTTTTGTTCGTTGAGTTTGACTTTTGATATAATGATTATTCTAAATTGTATATTAAAGTGAGCTATATATGTTTTAACATTTCTCTCCTATTTATTTAGTAGCATTTCATTGCAAAAATTATTTAATATAATATATCAATAATCTTCTTATTAAGTTTAAGGAAACATTACATGAACCTACAAACTTACTCTTTCTTTTAATATTAAATGTGTACATATGTAAATGGATATATTTCTTCATGCATAGGACACCTACTCACATAATAAATTCTTATACGAAAACGATTCTTATAGAAGGATAATTTGGGATTGACTGCTAACCTGAGATTCAACAGAGGTGTGTGTTTGAATTGCATTCCAGTTGATTGAGAGATGAGAGGCCTAAGGCAACAACTTTTTGGATAGGAGAAAATGGCTCTTTGTTGGATTGAAATGTAGACCATAGAAGTTTTTAAATTTGTTAAGAGCTATCATATCCCTTTGTATAGAATCCATCACAGCCCCACAAAATAAAAGTAGATCAGCTACAAAGTATAGGTTTGTCAAATCAATCTTCTTGCATTTTGCAAGATATCTGAATTTGGGATTTTCGAACACTTCATGCTTGATAAGAGAGTTGAGAGTCTCCATATAAAGAATGAAAAGGTAGGAGGACAAGGGGTCCCTTTACCTAAGACATCTTGCTGCCTTGAAGAGAGTGGTAGGAGTGCCATTGATCAAAATAGATAAGAAAGAGGACGTGATGCACTTTTTGATCCACTTTATAAAAATAGCTAAAAATTTGTGAGCCTTCAGTAATGTCCATAATAAATCCCAACTCACATTATCATAAGCTTCATGAAAATCAAATTTGATTGTGCAATTTAGAGAGTAATTAGACCTGGAGTAGCCTTTTAGGAGCTCTTAAACAATAAGGATGTTAATCCCTATATGTCTACCTTATAGGAAGGCAACTTGGTTATCACTGATCAGTTGTAGAGGAAGTTAGTACTGGCATAAAGTCTGAAGTCCCCAAATTGTGGGGGGTTAGAGAATTAGGAATCAAATAGATAAAATTTTTGTTGATCATTTTGAGAAGGATCCCCTTGGAGGAGAATTCCTTGATTGCCTATATAACAAAGGGTCCTGTCTCACTCCAGGATTTTCGAAAGAAATATCCATTAAGGCCATCAGGGCTGGGAGCTTTGGAGTCATCCATGCCAAAAACTGCAGCTTGTATTTCGGTGTTATCTATTAGTTTTATAAGAAGATCCGAATCTGTAGTTGAGATTTGTTAAAGGGATAGGGATTTGAGGTCTTTAAGAGTAACATTAGAAGTGTTAGGAGTACCTAGAAGGTGTTTAAAGTAACTTATTGCCTCCTCTTAAATTTTCTATTATGTCTGAAGAATTGCACCATGTTTGGAAGTTATAGAGTGGATTTTGTTACAATTTTTCCTTGCAAGAATTAAGTTGAAAAAGAAGTGAGTATCGTTATCACTGTCCTTTAACCAATATACTCTACCTCTTTGTTACATAAGAGAACTATGGTTATGTGTAACCTTTAAGAATTGTGATATCACTAATTTTTCTTTGTCAAGTAGCACTGGATCAATAAGGTGAGAAGCAAGGCTAGCTTGAAGAGCTTGAAGTTCAAATTTGTAGGAACTTATAGTAAAATTTGTATGCCTTTGCATAGATTTTTCGAATTTCAGTTCCTGTTTGATGATTTTTAGTTTTTGAACACAACAAACCTACTTGGTCCTGTGAAAATTATGTTCTGTGCCTTTTGTACATGCCTTATAGAATCCCGGGACAACCACCAAGAAATTATTGAATCGGAAAGGATGATGCTTGATAACCTTTGGGAATGAGTTGTCCATTACAAGGGGGTGTCATCCAAAAAGAGGAGTTCTTTAAATGTAGTAAGGCTATTGGGAAAGTTTCGAAGCCAAATGTCATTTACTAGGGCGTGGTCCAATTTTTTCCTAATGTGCACAACTACTTGTTGTTTGTTGGACCAGATGAAAGTATTTCCAACATACTTAAGATCAGTCACCCCTAAATCCTCCACCATATCTTTCAAATCAAAAGTATAATTCTTTACATTACAATGACCTTGTGCCTTTGAGGCATATAATACGGAGTTAAAGTCTCCATAGATGAGCTATAAGGTGGATACAGTATTACTGAAAGATTTGAGGTTATTCCATAAGTCTCATCTTTGGAAACGAAAGTTTGTATAGATTAATGAAACACTAAGTTGGATCTGCTCCTGCATGAAATATAGATTCAGATGCATGGCTTGTTCATTTGAGTCTAAGAGATCAACCTTAAGTTCATCCTCCCTATAACAAATAATTATTCAACCGAAAGCATAATGTTGGTGGTTGGTAAGCATGTTCCAATAGGAACCAAAAATGTCCAACTTGGCTAGATTTTCTAATTAGTGGTTTCAGGTAAGTTGATGATGAGAGGTTTCTATCGCAAAACAAAGTCCTTTAAAACTAAAAGTTTAATGGGAAATTTTATTCCTTGAACAGTCCATGCAATAATAGACATGGTTAAAAGGTTTGGCTTGTGGAGCCTTTTCCTTTTCCCCTTTTGGATCTCCTTCTCTCCACTATGTGGAATTCAACATTTTGTACAGATTCTTTAGGTGCAATAGAAGCTTTAAGGGTTGCAATGATATCTGATTGGATAGGATTAGTGTGACTCACAATTGATTCTCCTTCAATATTATGTAGAATTCCTGAAGTAGTGGGTAGGGTGATATAGTCAACATTATCATCTATTTGAGTTGCAATTATTATATTTGGTGTTTGTGATATTTACTAATCTGTATTGTATGATATACTAATCTCCATGTTAATAGGTGGTGTGGAAGCATTAGTAATTGGCAACATAGTGACACTAGATGTCGAGGAATGAGGGTTTTCCAGGGGTTCAAGAGGTGTAGTTACTTTGGTTGACTCCATAAGCTCTTGGTAGCTCCCTGATTTAAAAATTTTGTCGATGACCTTCCAGATTTTGGTTGGGGTTATAGAAGGTGGTTTCCAGTGGTAAGAAATTTTAATTGTGTCTTCCCATAGTTTATCTTCCTCTCCTAATCTCATTATTGAAATTGCATCAGGAAGTTCTTTAGAAGTATCCACACTTATGCAAATCTGGCCATAACCAAGACGTTTCCTCTTTGTTGTATGTTCATCTATGCACAGTGGTTGTCCGATGTAGTTGGCTAGTGATCCAAGCCCTTGGGTTGTCCAATGCTCATGTGGGATGTTGTGGAAGTTAATTCAAAGAAGAATACTTTGGATTTTAAGGGTTTTAAAGTTCAAATGTGTTTGGCAAGCTTGTAGGAAGATAGGATGGTTACCGAAATGCAGGGGACCTTCCTCCATAATCTTCTAAATTTTTGAAGTAGAAGTAAAGGTAAAGAGAATCAAGTTAACTTCAAATAGAAGAACATCTATCAAGCCTCTAGTTTTCCATAGCTTACTGGCCCATTGAAAGACTAACAAAAAGGGTGCTCTTTTGTCAAAGAAAAAAACAAGCATGGTAGATTCCCACTCCCTCCTTCAAGACTTCAAAGTTAGGGAAAACTACCATTCATGTCCTTCAGTGGTGAATAGGTCAAGGTTAGGGGGGTTTGTTCCCGAACTACTTGCTTTTAAGATTTTCTAGGAGGAGCATCCGAGGAAGAAAGGATTTCTAGGATATTGAAAGGAGATTTATTAGTGGGAAGAGGGTTGAGGATGGTGGAAAATCCAATGGGAAAGGGATTGATGTATTGGTCATTATGAAAGTTGAGTCATTAGATGGGAAAGGTTTCGCCTTTGGTTGAGGTTTGTTAGAAACAAAGAATGCCAAAAAAGAAAGTTTGAAGGGTAGGATTGTGTTGTATATGTGAAAAGTCAATTGTGGCCTTGGGATAGTGGATGTTGGTTAGAAGCTCATTGGTTTACTGTGAAGGTTGTTCAGGAACTGGCAAACTGGGGGAGGAAGCCAGAATTCTAAGTAGAATGTAGAATGAAAGGGGCTATGGTAGCAGTGAAGTAATGAAGTAATGAAAAAGTTTAAAAGTAAAGGTGTTCAAAGGAAAGGGGAAGAAGGGACATGGCTGCTGCTCTTAGTGAGAAGTTGGAGACTCTCTCTTATGGCTATTACTATCTTGTCTTTTGTGCTTGTTCACTTTTTATCCTATTTCAAAATTCATGAATGAATTGTCTACCCTAGTAAATGATTATAACAACCTCTACATGAAAATCATAAAACAATCACAATAATAATTTTTAAAAAAGTAAGAAAGGTGAGAAATTTTAATTTAAAATAGTGTGAATGAATCTTCTTTATCCTACATCCACCTTTCAAGTGTTGCTTGAGAATTCACTATCTTCTTTCTTCAATAGGTGAAGAGGAACCCTAATACATCTTTTGTTGAGATATGGAGCCTGATAATATATTTGAACTTTACATCATTTGGGTTAGTTATTAGAGGGCAGTTATGTATTTTGTATTCTCCTGGGTGTACAAATATGTTCTATTCTTCTAGTGTACTTGTATCGAAAATATGTACTCGTATCGAAAATATTTACAGTGAAATAAAACCCTAGACTCCGTGGATGTAGCCAAACATTAGTGAACCACGTAAATATGTGTATGTTTGTTTATTTCCTCACTTGTTATTTGATTATTGTGATTGATGGTTCATAACATCTTTCTCTTTGCTATGACTGAAAAAATCCTTATAATCTTTCTTATTTTGTTATAGAAAAAAGGCAGTTATGTATTTTGTATTCTTTTGGGCATATAAATACGTTCTATTATTCTAGTGTACCTGTATTGGAAATATTCACAGTGAAATAAAACCCTAGCTGTCATGGACGTAACTAAACATTGGTGAACCATGTAAATCTGTATGTGTTTGTTTACTTGTTCTTTGATTATTGTGATTGATCATTCATAACATCTTTTTCTTTGCTATGACTAAAAAAAAGTCCTTATAATCTTTCTTATTTTGTTTTGGAAAAAAGTAACTCCTTATAAATTATGTAAAAAGTCAAAAGGAATCCTCACAATATGTATCCTAAATAGTTCTCAAATTGCTACACAAGCATAATTATATACAACTAAAAAACTATCTTATTCACACAAATAAATTAAAGCATATATAAGGCCCCAGACTATATTTTAGGAGGAATGTGTCACGTCCATGAAAGTATAAGTAATGGGTGTTAATGAATATGAAAGTGAGTGCTTAGTAGGGACATAATCGGTATTAATGAAATTATAGGGGGTATTATGCATGCATAAATATAAATTAATCATAGGCTAAAATGCTATATGAGTTAAGATGGCATGCAATTACATGAAATAAGAAAATGGTATGGCCAAATTGTGATTAATGAAAATTGAAAAGTAGGAACCAACACACCATAAGATTTACATATAATTGTGAAGAGGGTGAGATGAGGCCGACCCTAACACTCAAAGTTCATCATTTTGAGCTCCTCTCTACATCAAAATTCATACTAAATTTGATCTCTAAAGGGGATTTTGAAAGAAACACAAGAAATTAGTGTATTTGAAGTCTAAAGTAAGTTAATTTCATATATTGATATGAAAATTAACTTCTTCTTGACCTCCTCATCATCTGGGGTTTTGTCATATGTATGTTGTTGGAGATGAGTTTTGAATGAGTGTATTTGTAGAGGCGGAGAAGACCAAAGAAAAAGGAAAAGGGAAGCAAGTGGAGTGAAGAAAAAGGGCTTTGATCACTCCTTCAAGAGGTATATGAATTTTTGATATGTTTGCTTGAATTTATGAGTGCAATGTGAGGGGAATTTGTAAAAGAAGTATTTCATAGGAAAATGGGATGTTTTTGGTTAAATTTGATATGTTTTTGCTTTGCTCTTGTAGGATAAGACAAAAGTTAGTTGATTTAGGATGTGTACCTAGCTGAGTGGTAGATTCCACTAAACAGGCTTCTATAATTTGGCCATACTTTGATTTGTAGACATTAAAATTGGATAATTCCAATTGGAGATTAAACTAGAGCCATAGGCCTAAAAATTTCATAAAGGAACTAAAATTTGATTATACCTCTAAAATTTTTTAATTATGTCGTAAAGTTAAGTTATGGTTGTTGCCCTTATTTTATAATATGTTGTAGTGTTTTGGGTATAAATCCAAGAATAATTAACCAAATTACATAAATTTATATCATTAGAAACTTAAGACATAGAGGAACATTTTTCTAAAAGACCATTTTGCCTAAAATTCTCAATTTCTGGGTCAAAATGGCCATACAAAACAGATTTAGAAACCTATTATGAGAAAAGTTAAAAATTGGACATACACGGCTGCGAGTGTGAGGGCTTAGCCGTGCATAATACATTCTACCCAAAAATGTCTAGAATTTTGAGACATTATAGTGCCTTCTGTTTGAGAGACTTATGTCTCTTTTGTTTTAGAGACTTACGTCTCTTCTGTTTTGGAGGATATTATCTCTTCTGTAGATATCAATTATAGGTATCTTCTGTTCTCTGCCTATTACCCACATCTGAAGAAATTAGTAGGCAATTCTGTATATGTTTTGATATTTGTTATGTTTTGATGCAAGATTATATTCTGAATAATCTCTAAATTTCATATTCAAATATTGTTATGTGTATTAAGATATTTTATGATTTTTATTTTATAATGCATTTTCCATCACTTAAATGTCATGAATCATGTGCATGTGGATGTTAAGTGATTGTTGTGAGTAGTCACCATCTTGCATCATTATTCTCCACTAAGTTATATACTTAGTACAATGATTTTTTTCTCCATGTAAGTCATGATAAATAGGGTTAAGGTTGGGACAACCACAATAGCTAAAGAAATATGTGTAATATTTTAGAAGATTTTTGTAACTGAACATTGTGTTGCAATCATAAATATTAAGAAGGAATTTTATAATAAATGCTTATAAGACTTATGAAGATCTCAGTATATAAATGGCCGGTAATAATCATAACTTATGATAAAATTTTCAATATATGGATATAATATGTGTAATTTGTAACTTGTATAAACTCCTTTGAAATATGTGAGCAAGTCTGTTAACACGGGTAATTATATGAATTGTGATATATGTTTGTTTTATCTTTGAGAATTGTTGGATTGTTTAGTTTTGTTATGTGTGCATCCGTATACCATCTTAGGAGATATTAGGGTGTCACATCATATATTATATGATATACATATTCACTTAAATGTTCTCTCTAGTCTCTTAATGTTCTTAGCAACTCTAAAATATGCTAAAGATTCTTTCCACAACTCAATTATGATCTATTTATACCAAAAACTAACTCAAATAGTTATTAGACACATAATCTAGTTATTATTCTAGATAAGATTAACTAGTTGATCATTTACTTTTGGCTAATTAAATATCCTTCAATTAGGATATGGATAAAAAGTCCTCTCTCGATAACTTTTTAAAACCATCATTAATTAGTCAATCCCTCTAGTTCACTAATGAACAATGCTTTAGTCGATGAATAGTGTAACCATTATAATATCTATTCACATATTAAGCCATCCAAAATTGAAATTCCAGCCCTCTTAAGTTTTTAAAAGGTTAAAAACTCATTTTCTTTGATAAATTTTCTTTAAAACCATTTAAAAAGTTTTCCAAATTTTAGTTAAAGATTAAGAGTTTTTTTTCTAAAGACCTTTCTAA
>JANKYF010000005.1:31518894-31530344 GCA_029829435.1 Erythroxylum hondense | reverse complement strand
AAAACAACTTTTATAATAAAAAAATACTTATTTACCCTCCAAAAATTGAATCAAACAACCACAAAAGGTCATAAGTATCAGCTTTGAGTTAAGGATTAAGAAGAACTTGAAGATATGAATCATAGAGCCTTCTTCTTAGAAAATAAAGAAGATAAAAAGGAAGAGATGCTGGAAAAATGCTTTGTTCTGTTCTTATCAATGTCGTTGAATTTGTAGTAAAGCGATTGAGTTTTTCAATAAGTTGAGTTTAGGCTGAGGTCCACCTACATGACCATTGATGTTGATAAGACAACTAACTCTGAGGTCCACCTTCATAAACCATTGATGTTGATAAGACAACTAAGCAAATGGGCATGCCTTTCTTTAATTTGATCTTCTTAAGTTTGGGTCACATGCCTCAAATTTTGGGCTGGAGTTTCTGTTTTGGTTAGGTATTTTAATCCTGTTTCATTTGTGAATTAATTAGGTAAATAATTTATTTTAATCATTTGTCTAATATTTATTGATAAAAATAAATAAGAAATCAATCATCTTTTTATTAGTATAATAAATAAAAACTTCATGAAAGACTTAATTTATTGTTAATAAATATATCACTAACAATTAATTGAAAATAATATTAGTTAATAATATGAACTAGTATCGAATACTATATATTAGTTTTTAATATAAACAATAATATGCGGAGATAATAAATTAATTTCTTAAATTTATTTACCTTAATATGATTAGTTAAAGGTATTATCAACATACGTAAAAAGAAATTTATAATTTTTAAAATCAGGTTTCAACATTAAACAGGGACAGCAACACTCCAGCCCCAACCATGCCTAGACAGTTTAAGCCCGGACCAATCACGTCTCGAGCCGGGCCGGGTTTAAACTGTCTTCCCAAACCTAAGCCAACCCAAGCTACTCGTTCATTCTCGTTCCGTCCATTTTATATAACGTTATTATTTGTTAATAAGCTGTCGATGCCCTAAGTGATGGTTACTGCCAATTACTCCTCTTTGCCCTGCTCGCGAATGGATTCAATTCAGTGATCTCTTCTTTAACAGTCAAGGAATTGAAGTTTAATTATTTAGTTTAATTGGGATGGCGAGCGAGAAAGTGACCAGACGAGTCAAGTACAAGACTTCTGTCAAGGATCCTGGCACTCCCGGTCGCCTCCTTCTGGTATTCATTTCTTTCTTTTCTTTTTAAAGATCTTGTTTCTTTTATTCAAATCGACCACGATCATTGCAATGTTTTTTCGAAAGATCACGATCATTGCAATGTTTGATTTCGAGGTTTCAATTTTTCAACTTCGACTTGAGGCAATCCGATTTCATGTTCATGATCATTAGTATTTGGGTACTGTTGTTTCCAATACCATTTCTCAAAAAAATTTAACGAGTTACTACTAGCGTTTATGTTTGTATTCATATGTATTGGTACTGTGATTTCACGGAATAACTTGTGAGTTCAAGTAATTGAGTGGAATTTTGTCGCTTTTATAACAGAGTATGGAAAAGTTAATATTCAGGTCTAATTCTCAAAACTCAGCTTCAAAGCTCGACATGGAGTTCAGATTCATTAAAAGTACTCATTTTACTCCCTTTCTCTTGTTTCTCTTTTTTAACAGTTCTTGGATTGCTCACATTGTATGCATTTGCAGATCACAAATACACCAAGGAGGGATCCAATAAAGCGCCAATGCTCAATCTCACCTCCAGCCAGGTTTCCATGCTCAGCATTATTGAAGGGTTCTTTGTGACTTCTGCTTGCACATTGTTCAAATTATATATTTTTTTAATGTTATTTCAGGGCGTGAGTTACATCTTTGAATTTGAAAGTTATGGTGACCTCCAAGTATGCAAGGAATTTGTTGGTAGGCATAAGTGCCTTCGACCCTTAGAGCTAATTTTAAAGTTTCTATATCTTCTGACAACTTGCATGATTTTTTCATTTTTTTACTTTGGTTTATGCATTTAGATTCATGTTCTCCATTCTCGTACTTGCTTTTGATGCAAGAACATGAGTTGTTATTGAGCCATCAGCAATTGTAGTAACAGTTAACAAATACGGTTTAAATTTTGTTGAGGCTATTCTGACCCATAATATAATGAAAAAAGTTGAAGATTAATGGCATAATAGATTGATCCAAAAGAAGCTCAGATCATGACCTGGCTACTACATTATTATGAACTCTTGGAAAGTAATTAAAGATATAAATGATTTGTTACTTCTAGATGTTAAATTTCTTGGGCCTTGTAAATAGGAAAAGCGCTTTCAAAGCCAGGGGACACTCCAAAGCTTAAGGATACTTTAGAAGCTCCATCTGAACAGCCTAGTACCCAAGATTTGCTTCTCCGGATGACTCTACTGCAGGAAAATAGGTAATTGTGCTTATAATAGTTGAAGAGTTGTATCTCTGATATTTGGTGGCCAATGTTTGTGCTCTTTTGTTCTAGTCAACCTGGTATTCTTTAAACTTTCCTGGGTTTCTGTATCAGCTGTAATCTTACTTTAGCATATGCAATGTTAAGATGCATTTCGTCTAACTTTCTTGGTTGTGTATGCTCAAAATAAACAAAACTAGAAAAGATAGGCATTCGTTAATGCATGATGGTCAAACACCTGGTAGAATTTATATCCTTCTTCTTTGGATTATACTGAATTAGTGTAATTGACCATTATCAACATGCAAGCTTCTATGTTGTGGGAGATTTCTGTGGTTTTTCTTTTATTTTCCATTTCCTTAATATATGCATGGAACCTCAGTATTTCTCCATTTTTTTCTCGACACCCCTTAGTGTTGATTGACTACTTTGGAACCTTAATATACCTTCGTACATCTACCTTTCAACATGAGCCATTGTAATAGGATTGTTTGCTATTATATTTATATTTGCTCAAGGATGGTTTTCCTCGGATGATCCACGTGCCATCAGTGAAAATGATCCTTCACAGTGAGTTGCAGAAGCTTCATAAGGAGTTCGTGAGCAATGGTGTGCTGACAGAAGATGAGTTTTGGGCTTCTAGAAAGGTTAGCTTCTTTTAAATAAACACATTATTAGTTTGATCTGCTTTTTTTGTTTGGCTATGCAACTTTCCGTAAATTGATGCCTCATATTTTTTATTTGATGAAGATCAGCTTCCTTGATTCATTTCTAGAGAGCAAGTATAGAATTATTGAGCAACGTTAAACTGAGCATTTGTCAATCTGCTTGATGTTATTTTCAGAAATTGCTCGATGGGGTTTCTAACAGAAAGTCAAAGCAACGGGTGGGTCTTAAAAGTGTTATGCTTTCAGAACAGGCAACATTTGATAGTCGGGTATATTTCCTTCTATCTCTGTCTCAGTGTGTGTACTTGTGAAACTCTGGGTGTGCATCTGCAAGAAATGAAATCCTTAAATTTTCACACAAAGTTTACAGGTTTTATTCTCTTGTACTTCCAGACAAAACGGGTTACATACAGCTTGACTCCAGAAGTTGTTCGTGAGGTATGATGTCACGCTATTGTCCTCAACGCTGATTACCTTGCTGTATCCGGATCCGTCGGTGCAGGAATTTCAAACCTTGAAATTTCTTTCTTTAATTGCCTAGCATTATCTTATCTTATCAAGTGATGGTTATTAATTTGGTTGGCAATGGTGCGTTTGGTTTATATTTCTAATCTTTTTGCAGTTAAAAAGGCTTGTTCTATAAGTTAATTTTAAAAACACTTGTACTGCCCTGCGTTTCCTAATTTTAGTGATCAAAAATCTCTCCTTGCGCCTTTGCATCATTTCTTTGTTCAGTATTGTTCTTTTCTGTAGTTCCAGTTATTAATTTGTTGCTCTCTTCTCTTAATTTATGCTTTTAAAATGTGAATCACTTGGTATTGAACCGATGTAATAAATTTTGGAAAGCATACTATTTCGTGTAGCAAATAGTTGTTTCGTTTGGCTTATATTAGGGCCTCTCCATTTTATAATTGCTATTAGTGCAGTTACTGTCGTGTATGTCGTTCCTGCTTTTTTTTTTTTTATTAAGTCTTAATTTGTCTTTCAGATTTTTGCAGAGAAACCAGCTATCCACAGAGCATATCTGAAATTAGTTCCCAATAAGGTTAGTAAAATCTTGAAACTACTTTTGACTGCTCAACGTGACTTTCTAACTTTATGACAATGCATACCTGATTTTCATGGATGTCAAGTTATTTCCCATCTTGTGAGTGGGAAAGTTTCTATTTCCTCTTATTACCTTTTATAAAATCTTTTGATATTTGATCTTTATTTCTGAGATTTAGATGGCAGACAAGGATTTCTGGACCAAATTATGTAGAGCCCTGTACCTCCAACGAGAAAAAAATATTAACGTCTTGGCAGCAGAGGCTGCTGAAGATGAAGAGCTTGCTCTTTTTCTGAAACCTGATGAGATTTTAGCCGGTGAAACTCGACATAAGGTGCTTTCTCGATGATATAATTTAGACGGAATACTGTAATATTTCTTACTTGGCATTTGGTCTTATTAATCTGAGTTTGAGGTGTTTTAAGTTCCTTTATATAACATCTGCTGTCTCAGATCAGATGTGTCGATCCAACTCTAAACATGGAAGCTGATCAAGGTGATGATTATACTCATCTTCCAGTAAGTTGCGCGTCATCATTTAAACTCACAATTCTTTTCAGTTTGAAGTTTCCTTTTTTTTTTCTTATAGTAAATTGGACTTTTTCTATCTAGAGCTAATTGATTGTTTCTTTGTCTTGGCATAGATATTTATATTTTATTTACTGAGGACTGAAGCTTTTCAATTAGTCATTTGATGAGTTTTCTTCCTTTTGGTTACCTTTGGATTTTAATCTTTGAGATTTACATGATTGTTTATTACTAGCATATAAAATGACATCATTATGTTGCCTGTTTTATGTTTCATTGTTTTCTTTTTTTCTGGGTTATCATAGACTGTAAGTGTTTGAATAATTTTATGTTTACCTTATATCTATATGTCTTTCCCTCTTAATGTGGCGACGTCCAACAGATATTTCTTTGGGCTAAATATTTTACTCTGTTGATAAACCTGCATGCACATTTCCTGATTTGGTTGCATTTTCTGAGAAATGTAGGATCATGGGATTGTTCGTGATGGTGGAAAGGAAGTTTCTGAATCACAGAGTGAGCCATACAGAAGGACATTGTTCCAGGATCTCAATCGACATTCTGCTGTTGTCCTTGAAGGAACAACTGTAGGTTAGATTTTTCTTATTTTTAATCAATTTATGTTTGCAAGGAAATTATTTCTTACTATAGGTTCACTCTATTATTCTGTGCCCCTGACTCTTGATAGTGTGGTTTACAATCTTATCTTATAGATGAGGAGCATTTGAAAGACACACATAGTGTGGCAGAAGCGCTTGCTCGGTCAAGACAGGGTCACTACTCTTTGTGATTTGTTCCTTTTCTTTCTTCTTTCTTTTTGCGCATAAAATACCCTTGTATTTACTGATATCAGAACTAACTACAGCTGACAAAGAAGCTGATGCAAACAAGGAGAGATTTAACCGGCCCCAATTGATGGAACTTGAAGATCTTCAACCTCCAAAAGACCATCCTTTGGCTGCACTTTGCATCAAGGTCTGATTTTCTCAGCATTGTTTGCTTCTATTATTGTCTCATTCTTACTTGTAATGTATATATGAGATCAGGATCCTAGGGAGTACTTTGACTCTCAACAATCTAGTGCATATAAAACTTCAAGAGATGCATCTATAGGAATGGAACCAATGAAATGCAACTTGAGCACTCAGGAAGCATATGGTTCCTTAAGAGACTCCATTGCTGAGATTAAAGCCTCAGGATTGATGGATCCCATTGTTGCACCTGAAGTTGCAGTCAAGGTAATTAATAACAACTCTCATGCCTGTTAGGCATTGGATGACCTATCTGGAGTATCTTTTCTTGAGCCAAAATCCCACAAGTTGGGTGTCAACTCTGTGAATGATTGGCTGCCGAGAAATATTTTTCATTATTTAACAGTGTCTTTAGTTTTGAATATTGTGAATATTGCTGGTAACTCTTAGACAAGCATACAACTTCTGGTACAGGTTTTTTCAGTCTTGACCCATAACATTTCAAGCTCGAGGTACCATCTTGGACAGAATCCTAGGGAAAGTATTTTGGACAGGTTGCCTGCCTTAATTAAAGAGGAGCTGCTACATGTGAGTGGCCCTTGTCTTCGGTGACTAATAAGCATCTGATGAGTTATCTTCTTTTGTGTAAAATGAGCATCAGCGAAACATTTGTGCTATTTGATGAAGCATGACATGCACAGCAGCTCATAACTTTCAGTGCCTTAAAAATTTGCTTGTTCGTTCATCTAGTATTTTTTTCTTCTTCCTAGACTTTGGTTAGTTTCCAGTGGTCTCATGTTTATGAGAAACCTTGCCTTTCAGCATTGGGTATCTATACAAGAATTGTTGAGGCATTACTGGTCATCATATCCAATCACAACTAGCTACCTTTATAGTAAGGTAAATGTCATTACCCTTTCCTTGTTATGAAAAAAGAAGAAAGGTCTTTCATTCAGAATGATTCTGACGATGAAATGATTACATGATATGGATGATTCAAGCAGTGTAAGATGCATAACTTAAAAGGAACACTATTCAGGCGTGTTGTTGCGATCCTTTTTTGTGTTGTAATTGAGTGTTTAAGCTTCATAATATTTACGGTAACAATTTTGAATCAACTTACAATGAGATGATCAGCCAAAGAAGACAGTTATGGACAAAGTAAGGATGAGTAGTGTGAGGGGTCTAAAAATGATCTGCACTTGCCATGCTTGACCTTTCTTAACTGACATCTGATTCCAAGGATTTATGCTTCCGATTTTCTGTCTTCATCTATGTGAGTGTTTACAGGTAACCAGATTGAAGGATGCAATGTCTAAAATTGATGCACAGCTGCAGGTAGTTTTCAATACTGTGCTTTCCTTTTCCCATTCCTTTCACAATTCAGATAGTCTCTCTTATCATCATGTTTGATATGCAGAGTTGTCTCATTTAGTGGTATGTGCTTAAGTATTAGATTTATTGAGGTGGTTTTGAGTGTTTAATTTCCTTTCAATAAATATTGGCTTCAATGCGCTTATTTTGTATGTGCATTGCAAAGGTGAGGTTATCTTGTTTTCAAGTGCGGTCCGTCTCCTAGGCTCCTTTTCTGGCATAATGAGTTCCGCAGCTGGCCTTTGAAAATGGTCTTTATTCTTTCAATTTATTAAATTTCAGGAGTTGAAGGAATCGTTGCAGTCAGATCTTCGTCATCAGGTTACACTCCTTATAAGGCCAATGCAACAGGTACACACTTCTTTTCCAGATAATAGAGGACAAATTTGGTTTTGTTAGTTGAATTCTCGGAACTGAGGAAACTTATTGACGGAGGAAACTGGTGCAGGCTCTAGAGGCTGCTATGCAACACTATGATGCAGACTTGCAAAAGAGATCAGCAAAGAGCGGGGAGAGACCAAATGGATATGTCTGAAAGGATGCTGTCTGTTTCACAATGACTTTGTTGGCTTGGTTGTACCAACTAATTCAAACCTTTCAAGGAATCAATTTTGTTGTGAGATCGTACTGGATGGATATAGCTCTCTCTTCTTTTTGTTTTCAAAGTTATCCAACTTTATGACTATTGATGCTGCTCTTGTATACAAATATGAGTGTCCCTCCCTGAAATACGAATTCAAGGTAACTCTGTAAAACGTTGTATTTTATTAGTATTTACAGAGCCTGGGATTTTCATCGTACTTTGTATGATTTGGGTGTTGTTTCTTGACGAATAATATTGTCAAGGAAATCCATTCCTCCCACTCCTGTTACGACTGGCCACGGTATTGAAACTACAGATCATTGAGATAAATTGGACATTAGATAGATTTATTTTCAGATTCAATCTCACGAAAACTGCTAATAGAACACAGTAGCTAAGAATAGTGTGATACATGGAACTAAAAAGGAGGAGAGACGAAGGGTCTTCATGATAGAGATAGTTGATAGTTGTCATTGTGATAGTAGTAATAAGAATGTCCGTGAAACAGCAATCAAGTCAATATGACCAGGCATGTGCACGGCAGACACATATTGATCATTTTGGCTTTTTTGGTTGTATGGATGGGTTAGTGTGTGAAATTCTTAAAACATGGGAGAAATGGAAGGTGATTTTGAAGCGTGTTGGAGTTGAATGTGGTAGTAAGAGCTTTGGATTGTGAAGCGTGTTGGAGTTGAATGTGGGAGTAAGAGCTTTGGATTGTGAAGCGTGTTGGAGTTGATTGTGGGATCAAGAGCTTTGGATTGTGAAGCGTGTTGGAGTTGATTGTGGGATCAAGAGCTTTGGATTGTTCATTGTTGTTGAAATCCAAGAGATTACACTTCTCCAATCATCATTATCATTGTTTGAATTAGAATGGGTTTGAACTTAAGGCTGGGTTCCAGGTGCCGGACTGCATAATTATTAACAACGAAATCATCCTCCTCAATAATAATTATACTCTGCAATGCCGTGACATTGACCTGCCTGTCTCCAAAAGCACCCCGTCCCTCCATGCTCCAAAAGGCCAATATTCTCTTAATCACAGTTTTTGTCTTGCTTTCTTCCCGTACGAATCCGTATTTATAATATATCATCAACTCATTCGTTGGTTCTTTTTCGTTTCTGGCCATGAGGTGTTTTGGCTCGGTGATAAGTCATTATGATGCCCAGACTAATCTTCTCTCTTATTGAGCGGGACTTTAGAAGGTGGCAAAGCATTATCACCAAGTATTTAACACTGCTACATACATAAGCGAGGATCAAACCTCCAACCTAATTACTTAAACGAAGACCAGTCCCTTACTACTGGACTCTTTGGACGACAAAAAGAAGTCAGATGTGTCAGCAAAAGCCCAAACACATGTTAAAACTTGGCTTCTGGAGTTTGGAATATACGTACGTGCATATGTTGATTATGTTACCTTATGTAAGCAATTATTAGTCATAATATTCAATCTACTATTTATATTTATAACATAAGCCACATAGGATCTGACATGTCCTTTGCCAGAAAACACATCGATCTCACTAAGCTACACGTAAACATAGGTTGCTTTCAAACGTATGTATATATATCCAACTCATTTATACATCAGTGATGGACTTACTTACAACGAGGAGGAGTTTTAGCAGAAAATAATAATTAATATTTATTATTACACAAAGAGATAAAAATGTGGTGAAAGGGTTAGGTATGTAGTTCACATGCAATGCAATGCAACTTGCTTTAGATTAGTTTGGAATACAGCAATCATATTTATAGTCTCATCACACTATATATGTTCTGTTCCTTTATAAATTACTTGATTGATTTAACATTATTATTTGCCATTCCTATTCTCTATATATACAAACTCCTCCTTTCTTGTATTTACCGCAAGCTCTATTCCTAGTTGTTTGCTCTTCAACTGTTAAAAGAGCAGGTGTCTTCTCTGTTGACTTGTAGTTTGCAGGTACTTAGCGTTAGGACATCCTTAGAAGATGACGGTGGGGCAGGCATCACGGTGGCTAACGGAAACTTGATGGTGATTGGGAACAACGTGTTGCGTGATGTTCATGATAACGTCCAGGTGACCCTACTATGGGGGAGGGGTTTCTCAATGGAGCTTTCCTTGGAGTTGTGTGTGATCAACATGGCTCTCACAAGGTCTTCCCTGTTGGCAAGCTTGAGTACGTCTCTCTTTTTTTCTTCCTTTCTATAATGTTATTGTTGTCTCTACTTACTTTTCTGTTTCTTAACTGTGGGAAACGAACGGTGTTACCCATATATATATTTTTTCCTTTTTTGTAACTTGGATATCAAAAAGAGAACGAGGATTAGGAATTACTGTAGCTTTTGTTTTAAGTTCTACAGTTTTAATAACATGAATTCTCTTGCATAAAATTTTATGATTTGAATGCAAGGTCATTTGGCAATAGAAGACTCTTGCTTTATTCATGTTCTGGGCAGAGTAGGGTTTGGTTTATAAATTTGAATGGCCAAATTCCTGGAAATTTGAATAGAGTATGGAAATAATTTTGGTCGATTTTTGAAGGGGACTGTGTTTCATGTGTGTTTTCCACTTCAAGATGTGGTGGATGATCTAGAGGATGGGAAGCTGTGGCCAGGACATTCCCTTTAAGTCTTAATTTCTAATTGTTGAGATAAGTGACAGTTCTCATTTTGTTGAAGGAAGTGTAAATGGAGAGGAGCAGTCTGCTGTTTTCACTGTTTTCTTGCCAATCCTAGAAGGGGATTTTAGGGTTGTTCTTCAGGGGAATGAGCAAAATGAGGTCGAGATTTGCCTAGAAAGTGGTATGCATAAATATCCCTTTTCAAATGTCTTTTAATGATTCCAAGGCACTAAAGTGACAAACTTGCTGGGATATTGCAAGAGCTCTGGTGATCAATGAATTTGATGGGAGCCGATTAGTTTTTGTGGTTGTTGGGTCATTAATGGTTATCATTAATTAACTCATGTTCTCATCTGTACGTAGGACTGTTGAGAGACATTTGCAAACAATTTGTCATCGTGACAGAAAGAGAGTGATAATCTTGCTTCTGAAACATTACTGTTTGCAATTTTTAATTATTATGCCTGACTGTCTTATGCTTTGTAGTTCAAATGCCCGACATGATGAACTGGTTTGGTTGGTATACATGTGATGTTTTCCACATTGATGTCACAACAGAAGGTGTAAGACAATGATTAGCCAACTGTCTCTCATTTCTCACACTCACCATTGTGAATGCTTACGGTTTGAGCACCTTAAATTGATACTACTAACTAGTAATTGGCTAGCAATCGGTTGCAATGGATCCCATTAGTGTTGCAACCAAAGCTGATAATTCAGCCAAGTAAGCACTTTTCATCAGACACCAGATTTTTCAATGCTACTCCCTCCAGCAAAGCAAAGGAGGACTTGCTCTACTAACCATCCTTATTAACTGGTAAAGCCTTCTCATCTTGTTTTTGTTTGAAGCTTTTCTAACAGGTTAACTCACACCAAGGACAACTACAAATTCTAGAAAAATGGCAAAAAAGGGTTCAAAGTAGAAGATTCATCACTTGACTATGCCATATTGTCACTTAAATAAAAGAATGTCATGCTTTGACATATTATTCCTTGCTCAACTCATAAAATCTTTATCATGTTTGGTCAATCCATGATAAGATACTCGGTTGATATTTTATATATGTCACGACCCAGTATCACTTCAAGCTCATGACAACCACCGCCTAACCAGGCTAAGGACACTCACAATATCCTTAATTAGACTATTCAAGGCTAACTAAATATCTATTCTTTTCTCTTTTTTTTAAAAAAAAATTTAGGTAACATAACGACTGTATTTTAAAATTTTCAAAAAGTTGCAAACAATTTCAATCACACTTCTATATTCACATCCAACCACAAC
>JANKYF010000005.1:31458422-31471502 GCA_029829435.1 Erythroxylum hondense | reverse complement strand
ATTACCAAAACAAAAACAAGAAAATCATCATCGGAAACCCTAACATTTCTCAATCTTCAATAACTCTAATCATTCATTAGTACAACCCAATCAATCCATAAATCAAACTATCCAAAGAAAAAGGGAATAAGAACTTACTTGATTTAAACCTGAAATCTTCAAAATTACTCTAACCCTAGCTCATCGACACCCATGACAAACACCAACTTCAAACCTATTGTCAACTACAGCCTCGCCAAGCTTAGGGAAAGGTTTAACGGTGAAGAAGAAAGCAATCTTAGCAAGAAAAATGGGAGAAGGAAGCAAGAAGAAGATCATGAAAGAGGAGAAGAAGAAGAACAAAGCAAGTGTCGTTGGAAGCAAAAATTCAAAGAATTTAGGGTTTTATACAAAAGAACTAAGGGCTTGTTTGGCAAATTAACTGCCACAAGACCAGTCCAAACAACCGAAATCCAATTTCTTATTCTAATTTCTCCCGACTTCCAATGTCTCTAAACCCTAATTTCCAAAAATCATATCGCTAATCTTTCCGTGCCATTGGGTAATTAATTTCAGAACCGAAAATCCAATCTATCAGTCATATGTCATTTTTCTGGTCCGGACCTATAACTCCGAAAATTCCAGAAAAATTCCTATAATTCTTCAAATTTATAAAACTCATGATCATACACTCCAATTTCATATTTCAAACTCCTAAATGTCATTTCTCACTCCAATTAAATTTCCAAAACTCAATCTATATAATTATCACCAAATTTCCAATTTACAAAATCCTACCGGGAATATGTCATACATGTATGTACACTCATGTGCTAATGCCATAATTGCCCATTATCAAATATAAAGAGGCTACAAATGCATGAACAATGTCAAAGTATGAATGCACACTCACTGTACCCATCCCATCGATGACGGGATGTTACAAATTATGTTTTCATGTTTGAGATTTAGACAAATATATCGATAATCTAATTTCTGGTTAATTTTACCCTAGCACTGTAGTCTCCTGAAAATTTGGAATCTGAATGATTTCACTGGAGTCTTGAGAGTGTTCAATTGCCAGGGAGCTAGTTGGTGTAGGGTAGGCAAGACAAACCTTATCCATGATGAGAAGCCTAGCACTATAACTAGTGTAGTTAGGGCTAAAGACATTAATTACCTAGGAAAAGTTGCCAGTGAGGGATGGACAAGAGATAACATACTATATTCTCATATTGGTGGTATGTGGTTTTGACTTAGTTGTTGTTGATGCAACTTGCATTCTATTGAATGATCTTGTCCTAAAAGAGTTCCAATTGCAAAATCTAGGAGAGGTAGTTTATTTACCAAAAGGTGCTAGCATGCCAATTACATTGCAGTCACGACCGTATGCAGTTTTTATTGTAGTTCCAATAAAGGAATTATGGAATGGAGCTAGGTTTGGTCTTATAGGACTAATTAAGATGTTCAACTCAAGAGGGGCCATCAAGGAGCAAAAGTATGAATCTAACAGTATTACAATAAAAGTTGTTGGGTGTGGCATGTTTGGTGCATATTCATCTACTCCACCAAAGAGAATAACAATTGACGTGAAGGAAGTGCAATTCAAATATGAGGAACATTGTGGTTTGGTCACCTTTGACTTGAGAGTTCCAGAGGAGGAGTCATATCTTTGGTGCATAGAATTAGAAATATAAAGAATAGATGCATGTTTTCATATGTTTGGGTCTAATTACCTTCAAGATTACCTCCTCCTTATAATGTTTCCAAAGCTTGTATAAGGAAATTCTTCTGCAGATATAATGATAATGTAATAGTCACCAATGTATTACCTATAATAATATTAGTTAAAGTTAGCAACTTATGTAGCAAAATTTCCTTGAAGAAATGATAAAACTTCACATTTTGATTAGCTCTTTTTTTTGTCAAGAATGGAACGAACAAAAGTAAGGTTCTTGACAGCCACACATAACCCTTTATATTAACATATGCACTTATAAGAAAATGATTAGGTTTAAAGACTCAATCTTTTGATTCAAACCCCTATCAAGAGCATGATTAGGTCTAATTTACGTAATTAACCTTTAAATAATAAGGGGAAAAGGAAAATTTAAACCTTAAAGTTTATATCTGCTGACAAATTTAACTCTAACATTTTAGAGAATACAAATTAAAACCTACCAATTGACAAATGTTAAAATTCAACTCTCAGTTAAATGAGAAAATGACGACAATGTTTTTCTACCAGGTCAACGATGATCTAGCATATGTTTATAATATTTTATTATCAAAGTAGGACCTATATTGTCACGTGGATCTGACATAAGAGTGTGAGATTTGTATACTTAATTTCTAAAATTTAAATGAAATTAATATTTAAAAATATGGAACATGTTGAAATATTTTAACCCTAATTTTTGTTAACCTAACATATTAACTTAGCTAATTAACCTATTAATTTGACAAGATAATTTAACCTTAAATTTTATTAACCTAATAAATTAACTTGACCAATTAACCTATTAATTTAAAATAATTAATTTTAGTAACTAAAATAATTAATTAATTAACCTAACCTATTAACAGAAACAAAACTAAAAATCCTTAACAGAAGCATTTATCATAAAGAAGCTGATAAACACTCCCATCTTCACTGTCAATACTGTCCTTCCTCACTGTCAAGAATCATCCTACGATATTCATTGTTAGTCACTAACGAAGTCATCACCATCTTGAAGTTTACAACATTCGTCTGTCACTACTTACAGTCAAAGTCCTAACCATTTTCAATTTTACAACGTCTTGTGGTAAAGAGTTGTTCAATTTTGTATCTTCTTTTAGTAGTTTTCATATCCTTTTTATTGCTTCTTATTTATGTCTACCTGTATGTATCTGCTTTTGGCTGCTTCATTTTTTCATATGCTTGTTGTTGTTTCTTTTCTATGTATTTGTTATTGCTTTTTATTCGTGTCTGCTTCAATTTCCTTGTATATATGGTTTTGGTTGTTTCAATAATTGTATTTGCTTTTGGTTGGTTCAATGATGGTATCTACTTTTGTCTGTTAGATATTGTTGTGTCTTTGGATGCTTTTCTTCTTGTGAGCTGCATATAGGAGGCAATCCTATGTGAGGACCTATGTGATTTGGCTTGTCTCTCATGTGATCCTGTCTGAATGCTTATG
Organism: Erythroxylum hondense; assembly: GCA_029829435.1. Taxonomy (NCBI): domain Eukaryota; kingdom Viridiplantae; phylum Streptophyta; class Magnoliopsida; order Malpighiales; family Erythroxylaceae; genus Erythroxylum; species Erythroxylum hondense. The sequence goes on along the minus strand of JANKYF010000005.1, from coordinate 31,468,341 downwards.
CTATTAGGCTATATACATATATGACAAAATAAAACTTTTAAGAATGAAGTCAAAACAAAAGTTGTCTTTGCTACTCCACTTATTCTTTTTTTATATCCATTGACCTATTCCAACATCCTTTTGTTGCTTCCTTTTTTCACTGAATTTACATATCGGTGCAATGGTAATACCAAGTGGTGTGAGTGAATTCTATCTTCTACTAATAGTACTTTAGTTCCTGTATCCCTAATTGTAAATTACAAGATTGAGTTAATAGGCTGAGCATCTTCCTAAATTTCCTTCCCATTTATCTTGAGAATCTAACTCTTGAATAATATTAAGAGAGCTTAGAGTTTTGTCCCTTGCCTCACTTATAGCATTCTCTATTGTGAGGCTAACATAAGCAATTAGAGCTTTATATTTTAGGTTCAACTCTTCTTTATTAGGAATGGCCTATATAAGTTCCTGGTAATTAGGTCACTAAATGTTCAAAAAGATGACTTTATATTTGTCTTATTTCTTGCATTGGGAATAATATCATTAAGAAGTGTGTTTACTTTGGTTTTAAAGAATATGAAACTAACACACATTTGATTCTACTGGTCTAATAACAAAATTTGTGATTTCTTAACATTCCTAAACTCTTCACTCGTAGGAGTTTTCCTTTATCTTCAAGGCTACTTTCAATAAAATAATTTTTTTCAAAACTATGTTACCCTGGAAGATAAAGACTTGGTGATATTGATGATAAATGAAATTTATTAAAAAAATTAAAATTTTAATAATTCATTAAAAGTATAAATAGTTGTTACTTCAACATTTGTTATTTATTGTGGCCTTTTGTGGACTGCTCTTTCTGCTATGATGCTAGAACCACCTGTTGAATCAGTAAGCTGGGTTCAAGGGTCAGCAAAAGTGAAAAGACTTGCCCTTCCTGCTAACAGTGCACCCACATGTATGTGATTTCTTGACATACTCTTGGTCAAACGTTGATTATTGTAAATAGTTGTCAATTGTAATTACCTCCAGATCTAGCTCCCAGAATCTCTCCCTTAATTAGCTTGGGTAATCAAATCGTTGATTTGTTATATTTGTAATTGAGTTTAAATACTCATGTATGGATGAATAATAAATAGCTTTCCAATATTCTTTATGGTATCAGAGCCTAAGCTCTCCAGCGAGATTTTTTTTCCTTCGATCCTTTCCCTATCTCCAACCTTAACCAATGGCTCCCACCTCCGTTGTCAACGCCGACAGCTCCTCATCCACTGTCATAGTACAATTCAATCCGGCCACCCAATTGCCCATCAAACTAATCGGATCCCAAAACTTTGCAACATGGAAGGCTCAGATCTCCATGCTTATGAATGGCCATGACCTCTATGGTCACCTAGACGGCAACACCCCAGCCCCGGCAAACACAATCACCCACAACAATACCACCGTCCCCAACCCAGCCTTTACCACTTGGTTTCGCCAGGATCAATTGATCCAAAATGCTATGATGTGCTCCGTTGACCCGACCTTGGCCTCCACCGTAGCCAATGCTTCCTCTGCCCACGCAGCATGGACCACCCTACACACGGCATTTGCCAACAAGTCCCAAACCCGAATCTTTAGCCTACGTGACCAGCTTGCCCGACTATCCAAAGACACCCAAACCGTGGCCACCTACCTTCGAGAGATTCGATCTATAGCTGATGAACTAGCCACTGTCGGTGCTCCTGTCTCCAATGACGAGTTAATCATCAAAATTCTCAGCGATCTCGGATCAGAATTTCGGGAAATATCAGTCGCCATCCGGTCCCGTGATTCTCAAATCACATATGAGGAACTATATGAAAAATTAATTGATCACGAACTATTTCTCAAACATGAAACAGATCGCAAACCGTTGTCTACCCCCATCACCGCTGCTGTTGCTAAAAAATAGCCTCATCAATCGAACCGTCAAGGTACCAACTCCTCCAACTATCGTCGGCAAACTCAACCAAATGCCATGTCCACCAATCAGAATTGGAAGCAGCAAAACAACCGTCCGAGGAGGAACTACCAGCCCCAAAAATTCGAATATGATGCTGAGGTGAAGTGTCAATTGTGCCACAAGATTGGTCATATAGCTCGGGTTTGCCGCTCCGCGTCCCATGACCATCAGCGTGCTCGAGCAAACTTTGCAGGTTACATGGCATATCAACATGATCCGTGGATCATTGATAGTGGTGCAACTCATCACATGGTGTCCGATGCTCAACACCTAACAACCATTCACGACTACAATGGCCCAGAAGAAATCACTATAGGTAACGGTCAATCTATTCCGATCACCCACACCGGTAACAAGACCCTCACCCTTTCCAACAATCACTTTAGCTTGAATAATGCCTTATGCTCTCTGTCTATTGCCTATAACCTTGTTTCTGTTGCTCAATTTTTCCGTGATAACAAAACATCTATTGAGTTTTTTCCTTTCTCTTATGTTGTGAAGGACTTGACGACGAGGGCGCCGCTGGTTCAAGGGCAAAGTAGAGGACACCTTTATCAATGGCCACTAAATGATCTTCCTGAAAAACCCAAATGCAATGTATCGGCATCTAATATCCTGTGGCATTGGCATTTGGGTCACCCAAATGACCGAATTTTGAATACAACGTTGCAGTAATTTTCAATTCCTTTTAAAAGTTTTACTTTCGTTTGTAACTCTTGCAACTCAAATAAAATGCACAGGATACCCTTTTCAAAAAATACTTTGCAAAGTTCAACTCCGTTACAAATTCTTTACAGTGACTTATGGGGACCATCTCCGGTCTTGTCCATTGACAAAAAACGATACTACGTTTTATTCGTAGATCAATTTTCAAAATACATGTGGTTATTTACACTGCAAAATAAAAATGAAGTTTTCACTATTTTTCTACAGCTACATCCCGTGCTTGAAAGGCGCTTTCAAACAAAAATAATTTCACTATACACTGATGGCGGAGGTGAATTTCAAGGCCTTGACAGTTACTTAAATTCCAATGGAATAGAACAGTTAGTCAGCCCACCCTATACTCCTCAAAGAGTTGCTCTAGTTGAACGCCGACATCGGCACATAATTGAAACCGCTAAGACTCTTATGCACCAAGCATCTATGCCTACATCCTTTTGGAGCTTTGCTTGCCAACACACAGCATACCTAATAAACCGATTGCCAACACCAAACTCAGACAACAAAAGCCCCTATGACATCCTATTCCAAACCAAGCCGAACATCGCGTCGATCAAAACATTTGGATGCCTTTGCTACCCCTGGTTAAAACCATACTCCAAACACAAACTACAACCGAAATCCCCACCTTGTGTCTACCTTGGTTTTTCGACCAAGTATCATTCCCACCAATGCTATGACCCTGTCACCTCCAAAATCCATGTATCACATGATGTTCTATTTCATGAAGAAGAGTTTCCATTTAGTAAAATATTTTCCAACTTGAAGGACTCTTCTTCGACACTTTCATGGGAAATTTTGTAGGATGAAAACCATTTGAATCTGACCTTGAACACACCGACATGTTTTGATTTGCCCGACTACTTGTATTCAGAGGCGACCTCTACTACTGCCCCACTGTCAGTGTCCTCGGAATTAGGTATGCCACGCCACTCCTCTCCTTCATTGATAACCGATGACCATGACACTAAACCACCTAATCCACACACTGATATCCCACGCCCAACACCCACTCGAGTTTACCACAGACGATCCAAATCTGCCTCGTCCATTCCTAACAACATACATGCCATTGTCCCTACCACATTACAACATCGTACACCAACCGATCAACATGTCACCACCACAACTCAACTGCCAACCAGTGATTCACAAGAACAACCGCATACCACCAATCAATTATCCACTCATCCGATGATCACAAGGTCCAAAACCAACAGCCTTAAACCTCGACAATTTCATGCCTCCACAACCCACTCCCCCACATACATACCCCGAACACCTAAGCAAGCTCAAACTATAGAGCATTGGTGAGATGCGATGCAAGCCGAGTATGATGCCCTTGTTCGAAATCACACATGGACCCTAGTCCCATATGACTCTTCCAAAAACATTGTAGGCTGTAAGTGGTTGTTTCGTAGTAAGTATCGGACTGATGGCTCAATTGACAGGTATAAAGCTCGAATGGTTGTCAAAGGGTACACTCAGCGACCGGGTATTGACTATCATGCTACCTTTAGTCCGGTGGTGAAACCGGTCACAGTTAGACTTGTCTTAACAATTGTCACTCAAAATTCGTGGCCGATTCATCAGTTAGATGTGAATAATGCTTTTTTGCAGGATCACCTCGATGAGGAAGTATATATGCACCAACCGCCCGGATTTGTGAATGAAAAATATCCGAATCATGTTTGCCGGTTGCACAAAGCAATTTATGTCCTGAAACAAGCCCCCCGAGCATGGTACAATGAATTAAAATCGTATTTGTTGCTGCGAAATCCGACTCCTCATTGTTTCTGTTACACAAGAATGATTTTCTAGCCTATGTTCTTGTTTATGTGGATGACATCTTGGTCACGGGCAATCGATCCACTGGCGTTCGAAGCATTATTGACGCTCTTTCCAACAGGTTCTCACTCAAGGATCTTGGACGGTTACATTACTTTCTTGGTGTTGAAGTCAATTATACTTCGAATGGCTTGTTTCTCTCACAAAGCCGATACATCTTAGATATGCTGGATGACCTCAACATGGCAGATTGTAAAGGGGTTCCGACGCTGATGACTTCGACGATTGATTTCTCTCAAATGCCTGCCGATACCTCTATTGATGTCACTCTGTATCGGAGAGTGATTGGAAAATTGCACTACTTGGCTTTACTATACCAGACATTGCGTATGCAGTCAACAAATTGTCACAATTTATGCATGCTCCGAGTGATTCACATTGGAAAGCAGCTAAAAGGGTTCTTCGATATCTTAAACAAACGGTTAACATGGGTCTCACCATCAACAGAGACCACAATCAACACCTTCTAGCATACTCCGACTCTGATTGGGCAGGTGATCATCTCGATCGGACCTCCACGACGGGATTCATTGTTTACTTTGGCAAGACTCCGATCTCTTGGTCCTCAAAGAAGCAACGTTCTGTGTCTCGCTCATCCACTGAGGCTGAATATCGAGCGGTGGCTGCCGCGGTGTCAGAAACCAATTGGATCCAAAACTTGCTCTCTGAACTTCGAATATCAATACCTCAAGCACCGTCTGTTTTCTGTGATAATGTCAGCACGACATACATCTGTGCCAATCCAGTTTTGCATAGCCGCATGAAGCATGTGGCCATAGACTTTCACTTTGTTAGAGAACAGGTGCAAAATGGAACTCTATGCGTTGAACATCTTAATACTGTTGATCAAGTTGCGGATATTCTCACAAAGCCATTACCAAGAGCTACGTTTCAACGTAATCTCTTGAAACTTGATCTGGGTGAAAATATGCACAACTTGAGGGGGCGTAATAGTGCACCCACATGTATGTGATTTCTTGACATACTCTTGGTCAAACGTTGATTATTGTAAATAGCTGTCCACTGTAATTACCTCCAGATTTAGCTCCCAGAATCTCTCCCTTAATTAGCTTGGGTAATCAAATCGCTGATTTGTTGTATTTGTAATTGAGTTTAAACACTCATGTATGGATGAATAAAACATAGCTTTCCAATCTTCTTTATCCCTTACTGTGTTCCCCCCTATAGAGGGGCATAGTTCCAATATGTGAATTCCTGAATTTCCTTTGTGCTCTGTGGTAGTGAATAGTTTTTGCATAGTGGATTGTGTGTAGTGAGTAGCTACTTCTTTTGGATTTGAACTGGATATAGCTATAGATAAAACTATATCCTCCATACATGAGCCATTCTCTACTACAGTATAGATTCAACTGGTTTATAATCAGTTGCTCCCTTATGCTGGCAATAGTGAGCCCTATAAGGGAGTTTATTGAAGTAGTCTAACCTTTGAACCTTCTGTTATTCCTCTCTTTCCAGATTACTTGGAAATATGTTGCCATCGAGAGTAAGATTATGGTCTTATCATATTTTGAAATATTCATTCTAAGAAGTTCTTGAATGATGTTTATGAGTTTGCATATATTGATTTCAAAGGCACATAGTTTAGAGATTTTTTCCCATATTCCTCTGAAGAAACCACATTCGAAGAAGAGGTGGTCTCTGGATTCATCCAATAGATTGCATAGAATGCATAGTTTAGAGGAAGTTAAGAATCTCAGTCTATCCATAGTGCTCATTCTATCCCACATAGTCAACTATAGCAGAAATTTCACATTAGGTTTAAGAGTCTTATCCCATATTAAAACATCCCACCCTACTCTATTTTCTGACCTTCCCCTCAACTTCCTTACTTCTTTTACAGTAATCCCCGAGATGGGAATACCATTCCATAAGTAATTGTCTCTCTCTCTATGACTTCTGAGTTGAGGAAGGTGTAGGAGTGTAATGTCATCTGAAGATAAAAACCAATCTCCATTCCTTATTATTGCTTGTAGTTTAGAATCCTTAAGAAAACGATTGAAAAGGAAATTGGCCAACTAGTTTGTATTAAGGGACCATTTCCTGACCAGTTGTCATACCATAAAGAGAGTTTGTCACCTGTCCGTATTTGACAAGTAGTGTGCTGGTAGATCTCATCCCTCATTCTAAGAATTTTGTTAAATAAACTAGGTGTAACTTACCTCGGTTTTTATAGCCCAGAAACTTCTTCATCCTATTATATAAGAATAGATCCATTTAGTCCACATAGATTCCTTATCACTAAGGAGTCTCCAAATCCTCTTTGACATAAGAAACCTGTTTTTAGTAGCGATTGACTCAAGACCTAGCCCCCCATTCATCTTTCGGTTGACTAATTGTCTTCCAACTTACTTTAGCTATTCCTTTTTCACCATTTCTTTTTCCCTATAGGAACTTTTTCATCAATTTTCCTACTATTTTGATCAATCCTTTTGAAAGGAAAAGGTATGAGCACCAATAAGTGTTCACAGACAATATTACTGATTTAAGTAACTGAAATTTAACCCATAGATAAGAGCTCTATTGGACCAAGATCCCAATTTTTCTGGATCTTTTCTATCAAGGGAAGACATTCACAGAATCTAAGCCGCCTAGATGAGATAGGAATCCCCAAGTAGTGTAGAGGAGGAGCTTTAGCTTCCATACCCGTAGCTTGAGCTAAAACATTTGAAAGGTGAGAAGCACTCTTGGAAAGTATGATAAAGCTCTTGCGAAGATTTACACATAATCTGGCCATCTCCTTAAATTGATTGAGAGTTTTCATCAAAAGAGTGACAAATTGAACATTTGCCCTGCTTAGGAGAATGTGATCATCTGCAAAACATAAGCTGGTTAGAGAAATTTCTGTACATTTAGAGTGATATCTGAATTTTGGATCAGATGCAGTATTGTGTTTGAGCAGCTGAGTAAGGACTTCCATTCAGATTAGGAATAGATAAGGGGGGAGAGGGTCCCCTTTCCTAAGACCTTTTGTTTTCCTTTGAATAAACCCGTGGGGCACCCATTAATCATTAACCCATTGGAAGCAGTAGAAATGCATTGTTTGATCCAATTGATGAAGATTGAAGGAAAATTCATTATCTACTATGTTTTTAGTAAAAAAACCCCAAATGCACACTATCAAAAGCTTTCTGTAGATCAACTTTAACAATGCAATTTTGGGGACTTCTCCTATAGTTATATCCTTTTAATAGCTCTTGATCAATCATAATATTGTCCCCTAGTTCTCTACTTTCCATAAAAGCCCCTTGATTCTCACTGATAAGAAATTTTAGTACCTCCTTCAGCCTGTTTGCCAATATCTTAGCAATGATATTGTATAGAAAGTTTGTACACGAAATACGTCTGTAATCATTTCAACCCTCCTAAACTATTCCAAGTTCTTTGATAGAAAAATCCATTTAATCCATCCGGACCAGAAGCTTTAGATCCATTCATGCTAAAGACCACCTTATTTATTTCCTTATCTGTAATAGGTATGATTAACCCATTAACTTCATGATCCGGAATCTTAGAAGTTACAATCAGACTAAGGTCCCACTCCAATTTATAAGGAGAGAATCTGATCTAAGTAGTCTACTATAAAAACTCATATCTTCCTTAAATACTTCTTCTTGTCCATAGACCTCCACTCCAGCTTTTGTTTTAATTGAGGTAATTCTGTTTATATTTTTTCGAGCCAATATCGAGTTGAAGAAGAATTTTGTACATATATCTCCCTCTTTTAACCAGTTTATTCTAGCTTTCTGTTTTAGCAAGGAATGTTGATTTTCCACTACTTCCAAGTAGTTTTTAAGAGCTTCCTTTTTTGCTGTAACTAGAGATCCATCCACGGGGTTTCTGCCAATGCTTTTTGAATAGAAAAGAGTTTGTCCTTAGAATATTCAATCTCCTTATTAAGATTAAAACCTCTCTTACTGTTAAGAGTCTTCAGCTCCTGTTTCATAGCCTTGAGCTTTTGGACACAAATGTATTGCTTAGTACCATAACATCTATGCTCCAATCCCTTTTGAATAGCTTCGTGAAAACCCTCCATGTTAACCAGAAAATTATTAAATCTAAATGGGTGTTGGATTTTGTAGGAAGTGAACAAGTCTACTATCTTAATAAGAGTGTGATCTGAAATACCATAGTCTAGGAACTTTGCTAAGCTTCTTGATTTAATAAGTCTACTATCATTAAGAAAGGACTTGTTTTTTGTATTTTGAAATTAAAATGAGTAATATGAATTGATAGTAAGATAATGGAGTACGAAGAAAAACACAATTAACTAATAATGATAAAAACAACACTTCAGTTCAACAGTGTAGGTAATCATCACTCAACAGATATTAGAGTTAAAACAAATGAACCAAGAGTTATAATCAAGCTTTTAATTTAACAATTGAGCCACCTTAAATTGTTACAAAACTATTTTCCAAAATTTCAATCTACTAACTGCAACCAGAATAGTAAAATAGAACTAAGGATACTAAAAGCAATTCTTAATTTTTACTCAATAATTAAAAAAACAAAATTAACGCCAGCAATAGATATAATAATCTAATAATTCAAGTCATTTTGAATAATCACCAATTTTGCTAAAATTTCAATACAAAGTCTTAACCCAAAACAAAGTGATGCAATTAATCCCAAAATCAACACACTGACCTAACCATATCCTGATTTTCTTCTTCTTGGCCTATCTTTTCCTTCTCCTTCAATTCTTCAGTCTCATTTTTTTTCTATTCCCATCACTTCCCAGTAATCACCCGTGATGAAATTCCTTACCTTGCGCTCTAAGGGAAGGTTTCCATTGATAAGTCACCATGACTCTATCTTCCCTTAGAGAGTTTTCATTCGCCAATCTTAGGATCAGAATATTATCCTTCAATTTCTTGACCAAATCCATACTCACATATAGTTGAGCAAAACCGACTCTTTTCCTCGATGCAGTATTTTCATCCATGTAGATTGGTTTCTTTAAATAACTAGCAAGCATACTCAACCTTTTTGTAGTCCAATACTCTAAAGGAATATTATGAACATTCACCCATAGGGAAATGTTCTTCGTTTTTATTTCTTCAAGCTCCATCCCCGGATGCCAGTTTTGGAGAAATAGAGGAAGTTGAGTGATATGCAAGGGACACTCTTCTATAACCTTTTGAGCTTCCAATTTGGAAGAAAAGGTAAAAATTAGGTTATCTTCTTCAGTAAGCATCACCTCCATAATGTAGGAAAATCCCGGGAGGTACATCACATATACCAGGTGCGGAAAACAAAAATTTTTATTACCGGGACCTTCCCGAAGGCCAGGATCCAGGTGTCGGTATGAAGACTCAAACCTGAATAGCCAATAGAGACTATCTCTAAAGGTATCCACGCAGA
>JANKYF010000005.1:31442902-31458322 GCA_029829435.1 Erythroxylum hondense | reverse complement strand
AGAACTCAAGGAAAGGTGTGCAGACTGAAAAAGGCTTTGTATGGATTGAAACAATCTCCGAGAGCTTGGTTTGACAGATTCAGTAAAGCCATGATTTCCTTTGGATATCAACAGAGCAATGCTGATCATACCCTCTTTATGAGACACTATAAGGGTAAGATCACTCTTCTCATTGTTTATGTTGATGATATAGTGGTGACAGGAGATGATAAAGAAGAAATGGCTCGTTTGAAGGAACTTTTGGCTCGGGAGTTTGAGATCAAGGAGCTTGGAAGATTACAATATTTCTTGGGAATTGAGGTTGCCAGATCAAAGAAGGGAATCTTCATTTCTCAAAGGAAGTACATTCTGGATCTTTTGGGTGAAACCGGTATGCTGGGATGTAAACCAGCAGAATCACCCATTGAAAGCAATCATAAGTTACAAGTTGGAACTGAAGCTCCAGTGGATAAAGGCAGATATCAAAGATTGGTTGGAAGGCTTATTTACCTCTCTCACACCAGACCAGACATTGCTTATGCAGTCAGTGTGGTGAGTCAATATATGCATGACCCCAGAGAGTCTCATATGGAGGCTGTCTTTCGCATTTTGCGCTATCTAAAGTCAGCTCCAGGGAAAGGTCTTCTTTTCTCTAAACATGATCATCTTCGGATTGAAGCCTTTACAGATGCCGATTGGGCTGGGTCTCTAGATGACAGAAGATCCACCACTGGTTATTGCACCCTTGTAGGAGGTAATCAAGTCACTTGGAAGAGCAAGAAGTAGAGTGTAGTTGCTAGATCAAGTGCAGAAGCAGAATATAGAGATATGGCTCAAGGTGTCTGTGAACTTTTATGGCTACAAAAATTGTTGGTAGAGCTGAGGTTGGCTAGGAGAGACAAGTTATCCTTGTATTGTGATAACAAGGCTGCAATCAGTATTGTTCATAATCATGATCAACATGATAGGACAAAGTACATTGAAATTGATCAACACTTTTCAAAGAAAAGTTAACTGATGGTGTCTTGAACTTATTTCATGTGACTTCTGAAAGACAACTAGTTGATGTGTTTACAAAAGAGTTCAACAGTCGGACCTTTGATACTTTGATTTGCAAGTTGAGCATGTGTAATATCTTTGCACCAACTTGAGAGAAGTGTTGACAGATTTGGGATGTTGTATTTATGTATAATTAGGATTCTTCCTTTAATTAGGGTAGCTTTTCCTATATATTCATATGTGTATGCCTTGTAAATCGTTATTAGAGAATGAAAAAATTCTTCAATGATTCTAGCGGTTGCACACTTTCAGAATCATTTGCTAAACTAGATGAGTGGCAGTGATGGCTATTGGGCATTTTGATAGGTTAAAAAGAAAAAGGAAATCTAGCCAGTCATTTCCTTGTTTTGTAAAATGTTCTGAAGTTTTTACTGCAGCTTAACCATCGCATTCTTGCAATTACAAGTTACAACCCTAAAATGTCGGTTGGGGCCTTGTGGAGGTCCACAAGAAAGTTGGATATACATCCTGCAGTTCGAACGTTGATTGGAAGTACAATTGGCATGGCTACTGTTCAGGTGATTACTTGCTCAGGTTTAATTTGAACATGCTTCTTTCTAAGGAGATGAAAAATGGGTTGTTTTTTATTGATGCAGGTTACTTTAGGGATATCTACACTTCTATCGTATGTACCGGTATCGCTTGGCACTGCTCATCAGGCTGGGGCGTTAACACTTCTGACGCTCACGATCCTACTCAACCATACTGTGCGGAGGCCATCTGCAGTCCTTTTCAAATCGTTGCCTCAAGTTGTGAAAACAGCTTGATGATCATGAAATATCTTTTATGCCCTTAAGAGCAAGGGACAGGGTGTATTCTTACTTCCTGTTTAACGGGGAGACTGGAGAACTCAATTTTGGCATGTTGGATGGCTAAAATTTCCATTTTCATGTCTGATGCCAGTACATCAGTACGAATTTCTGAGTCAGGATGTCCTTGTCCCTTTGGGATAAATTTGCTTTTGTTTAGAAGAGTAGTAGAAGCTGTTTCTTTTCAACCAAAACAGCAGGAGATATGAACATGCAAGAATGGGATTGTTCTGATTGACAAAGGAACGAAGGATTACTATGTTGTTCAGTAGTAGGAAAGATGTTTATGATCTGTTCATTGAATCTATTTAGAAGGGTCCCAACAACTAACTAATCCTGCTCTGCACATTGGTGTTATTACCTTGCCTACTTACAAGGTGACCACTTAGTGGTTCTCTCTCAGTAATTATCAAGTAGGAATTTTCTGAACTCAAGAATAAATAAAAGTTCTTTAGATAAAACTAAATAATGCTTTCTTGGAAAGAAAAAGGACTAATGTTCAAGTAAAAGAGAGTTGTTTTTGCAAGGAAATAAAGGAGATTTCAGATGGTGATAGAAGTAATGGGAATTTTACCAGTGGCAAGATACAGAGAAAAGATGGATTATATCATTTTTTATTTACAAAAATAATAAATTCACAGATAAGCTGTGACTGGCTGCGATGCTAAGTTGCTAACTATAAGAAAGGGAAGCATCATGTCATGTCCACTAGATATTATTATATGAGACAATGTCAGTGCTAGCTTGTAAGTTCGTGCGGAGAGGGTGCGGACATATAAGATATCTTTAATCTTAGTGAAGTCTGATCAGGACCAGGATCTAAGCAACTCAACTCAGATACGAGTAAAATAGACTTCATTTTGTTGTCTGAAGTTGGCCAACTCATTGTAGTTACGCGTCCAAAGACACGCCAAATCTATACCGAAGAAGGCGGAGGATTCAATTACATCAAAAGAAGGTAGCTATTGCTTTGCCCTCTAATAGTCCTTCCACACCTGCGGTCCATTTTGACACCTATGTTGCCAAGTTCATTTCCTTTTTAGTTAAGACATAGCGGTTTTGAATCTTGTGTGTCAGGTATTTTCATCTGGTTTCTTAACATCCCCGGGTTGCTTCTTCCTATCTCTCGGAAACCGTTGAAAAGGTTTGTACTTTCTCAGATCCCACATCGATTTTCTCGTTTTCTCTTCGTCTTTTGAGTTTTTTTTTTTCTGATTGGTATCCCGATGTTAAAAATGGGTTTGCGTTATTCACATTCCCTATGGGTTGTAAGACAAATGGGGGTTGCTTTATATTATCAAATACGCTCCTGTGGATAAAGTTATATAGGAATGGTTGGAGATTTCATATAAAAGACCAAACTTTGTCTTCAAGGTCAGATTGTGATGCGTTCGGTGGAATCTAGGATCGGTTTTACAATGTCAAGATAGCAATTTAGGTGAATATGTCCCCATTGTTCTTTCTCGTTTGGTTTTATTAACTTGACTTGTAAATGCAGGACTCTGTTTCTTTGAGGTTGAGAAAAGTTCAGGGAGCACGCTATTCGGCAGTGCTCTTTCATGGATATGGCGGACAACTTTTGCTTATAATTCGAGAAGATGGATCACAAGTTACAAGCTGCAGGAACTAAATCTCAACTTCAAGTAAGTTGCTTCCTTAATCTTTTAACATCCACGTTGATCTAGGAATCATTTTTTTGCTGTGCTTTCGGTGAATCATTTTCCAGCTTGATTACGTAATTCATTGAGAAAGGTACTTTTTTGTTTGCATATTCGCGTTATCTTTTTTCTTTATACTATCTCCACACTAATTGGCTAATGATGGCTGCTTAATGCAAGAAGGAAAGATTGGTTGCAGTATTTCTGTGTTCATAAAGGCCTTCATAGTGTTGTTTTGTCTTTACAGATGGGATCGCTAATTGAAAGTGGAACAGTGCATGAGTTTCGAGAGGATAGACTTTGTAGCCCCAGACGAACAGCACAAAAAATACAAGCTAATCATATAGCTGAATACGGAACAGCTTCTGCTGGTCTCCACGCCATTGGCAGTAATACATGGAGAAGTATTGCGTGCAAAAGCATAAAGATTGTAGTTTTTTCAAGTAAACTAAATTGGCTTATGCTTTTTGGACCTCTTGCAATCTTGGTCCATTTATTAACGCATCATAATGTAAGGATAAATTACTAGACTTCTGTTGCAAACAATTATGGTTCTTATTTTATAATTCCTGTTAATATGTTGAATCTGGTTACAGGGATGGGTCTTCTTTCTTAGTTTGTTGGGAATTATACCGCTGGCTGAGCGTTTAGGTTATGCTACAGAGTATGGATTAATAACTCTAGCTCCTGCTTTTTACATAATTCTTTGACGGTCTAGTGACTAATGTCCCTTGCATCTGTCTTATGTAGGCAGCTTGCATTTTTTACTGGACCTACAGGTACAAAATCACAGACATAAAGTATACTTGTAAATTCTAGCATTTATTGGTTCCGGTCTTGGATCTGTAATTGGGATGTTGACATGGTTTGCAGTTGGGGGTCTTTTAAATGCCACATTTGGAAATGCTACAGAACTGATTATAGCAATCCATGCAATGAAAGGTGGAATGATACGCATAGTTCAGTTGTCCTTGTTAGGTTCCATTTTGTCAAACATGTTGTTGGTGCTTGGGTGTGCATTCTTCTGTGGCGGGCTTGCATTTTATGGGAAGGAACAAGTTTTTAACAAGGTACACATATTTTACTTCCACTTCTTCCTAATGTTTTTCTGGAACCTTTTAATTTGTTGTTCGATCCCATCTGAGTTAAGAAGGAATGCAGGCAAGTGCTGTTGTGGATTCAGGATTACTGTTAATGGCAGTTATGGGGCTGCTTTTTCCTGCTGTTCTACACTATACACACACAGAGGTGCATTATGGGAAGTCTGAGATGGCGCTTTCAAGATTTAGTAGTTGTGTTATGCTCTTGGTATATGCTGCCTATCTCTTTTACCAGCTAAGGAGTCAGAAGGACACATATCTCCCCCTTAATGAGGTTTGCTACCATGTCATTATCAGGTTTCTTTGTGTTTCACGCATGTGAGATGGGATAATCAATGCTGTTGTGAACTCAGGAAGCTTCTGGGAATGGACAGAGCTTAGATGACGACGACGAAGATGAAAGTCCAGAGATCTCTCAAGTGCAGTCACTGGTCTGGCTTGCAGTACTTACAGCTTGGATATCAGTCCTTTCCGATTATTTAGTTGATGCTATAGATGTAAGATTGGAATTCCATAGCTTGCCACCTTATGTACAAAATGAACTGTACTAACAAACCCTTTATACATATGTATGGTGCTGGCTGACAGGCTAGCTGATCTATCTTGACTCCTCACATAGGTTATCAGGGGTTTATCCCATGGTCTGGTCATTGGCACATGATTGTGATTCTTGATGATATGAAACTGTTCGTGAACCAGTGCATATAAAAGTCCCTGATCTCCACCGTTCCATGTTAGTTGGTTGGCACCATTTCAATAAACCTGAGGAAAAATTAGAATTCATCTAAGTAAACAGGAAGGAAAGCAGTGAAATAAAACAGGAAGGAAAGCAGTGAAATAAAACAGGAATTACAGTTAAACCTTCCCAGTTGTCTCACCATCTGATGCTGAAACTTGCCTACCAGAACTACTTCTAACGTGATGGCCTTTTTTTATGATGAACTAGAACTGATGTTTTAGGGTGAATATTAATTGAATTTCCTTCTGATTGATGGTTGTGTTGTAGGGAGCATCCCATGCACTAAGTATACCAATTGCATTCATTGGCGTTATCTTGCTTCCAATTGTGGGGAATGCTGCTGAGCATGCAAGTGCTATTATGTTTGCTATGAAAGACAAACTTGTAAGAGCTTATCCCTTTTTCTTTCCTTGTAATTTGTAACATAACGCCATAATTATGATATTGAATTGTATCTCCAGGATATATCATTGGGAGTGGCAATAGGGTCATCGACACAAATATCTATGTTTGGGGTAAGTTTTCTATTACTAATAAGGAGACAAAATTCTAGAGCTGGATCTCTCAGTCGTCAGCTTATCTTTTCCATAGTACTAAGATTCAAGAAATTTGACATATGTTATAGTTTTGGAGGGCTTTTGCTACTTGCCTCCACCACTGACTGCCACCTCTTACTTTTTCAAGAAGAAAAAATAAAACTATTTTAACCAATTCATCTAACCTTCAAAAAAACAAAAAGGAAAAAGAAAGGTTGTTGACTTTTGACAACTTCTTGGCAATTCTATATGTAAAAACTAGCTAGGTGGTTGTTATTATGTTCTAAATCTTGTGAAAACTGTTATTTTTACCTCAGATACCATTCTGTGTGGTGATTGGGTGGATGATGGGTCAACCCATGGACCTAAACTTCCAACTTTTTGAGACAGCAACTCTTTTTATTACCGTATTGGTGGTGGCCTTCTTTCTTCAGGTTTGTATCAAGATCCAGAGAACCCTTTCTTTTCTTAGCTTAAGTGTATCAGGATTAACTTAGGAAAAAAACTTTTTCTTTTGAATGCTGGAAAATGAAAGAACTGTTGTCAAAATATTTATTTATCGAAGTTTTGTTGGAGGCCATCCTTTATGGTTCCAAGGGTAAAGCTAAACGTGATGTGAAGTTTCTTCACATATGCTTTTATGTTTCTTGCTTAGCAGGTCATCATATTAGTAGTTTCTATTTCTTCTTAAATTTTCTTTTCAAAATTTTACCTTCACAACATCTTCCAATGAATCATCATGCCATGTTTGCAGGAAGGAACATCTAATTACTTTAAAGGACTAATGCTCATTCTTTGCTATGTTATTGTTGCTGCGAGCTTTTTTGTACATGAAGATTCTACTTCAAAAGGTCAACTCTACACCCTCTCTTAATCCTGTTTCCAGTGCTCATATATCATTGCCATGCATTTAGTTTGAATAACACTATAGTTATAGCCGTATTAGAAGATGTAAACTTTTTCTTGTTATAGAAGATGACTCTGAATGTGGTTTTGCAGATGAGGAAGAGTTAAAACCTTAGTCAATGGAGAAAGCCAGTTTAAGAGATTTATTTGAACCTAATTTTGTGGACCATTGTGTACATATCCACGCAAAACACTCATATTTTCAGTTGACATTGTTGAAGAGGTTTCTTGCTGAAATTTTGTTCTTTATAGGTGGGAATACCTGCTTAAGATGCCACATCATTAGCAGTTGATGCAGCCAAATGTTCATATTGTAGAAATGTTAAACGCCAATCTTCTTACCGTGTGGCTTGTCTAATTTTTCTTAAGACGTCTTACTGATTTGTTCATTTGTAGAATTCAGTTTGATCCAATTGCTTGGTCTTAATTTTCTTGTACTGGTGAACTGAGCAATACATTTTGAAATTATGAGGGGTTATTGCTGGTCTCTCATCCACTTTTCTGCGTTTCTCTTGTTCTGACTTGGAACTTAAGAAGGTTGTCTGCTATCATGCCATTCATGTTCATGATAAGTGTTATGGGATAAAACGAAGTGCATTGAAACTGTATGGAAGGACCTAATCAAGTGTTTGATCTTTAGTCTCGGAAGTACTCCTGTCGCATACGCAAAATTGGATCTTTCTTATATCTCCCACAGTCACACACCTAATTGTTTGAGCGGTTCGTACGCCAAGCACTTGCGGTTGAATTGTCTGTTCATAAATTCAAGCTTTAGGTAGTAAACATTCACACACGTAATTGTTTGAACGGGAAGCGCTGCGGTTGAATTGTCTGTTCAAAGATTCAAGCTTTAGATGGTAAATTTCCCTGGTTAGGTTAAAGTCCGGTTACGTACGCTTCCGCTGGGGCCAATAAGAAAAGAAGTTGAACCCGATGACAAGTGCTATCGATGTTCACTCTAAGGCTTGAAATGCCTCGGCTTGGCTCTTCCCTACTTCCTGTTGTCTCCTGACTGGTTCTGCCCCCGTAACTGTTCCATTGAAAACCATTAAAATGCTTGCCTGTTACTGGTTAGACCCGTTTTCCCATTAAATTGTGTTGTAGGTTTTAACAAGAGACCTCACATTAAACACTTAAAATACTGGGATGCAACTAACATTGCAAACCAAAGCTCTCCTCTTTTTTTTTTTTCGTTTAATCCACCTTCCTGGTTTTTAACGAGGAAACCTACATGCTATTTATGGTTTTGGAACCCAATTTCTTGAAGATCAAGGATCTCTTAACAAGGCAGGTCACAGATCAAGAGATAGAAGCAGTAATTTTTAAAATGAATGGTTTGAAGGCTTCTGGACCAGATAGATTGAATATACTTTTCTATCAGAAAACTTGGAATACAACGGGGATTATTATGAAGAAGCAGGGCATGAAATTTTTCAAAAAGAAGTAATTCTTAAAGAGATCAACAAGACTTTCTTGTGCTGAATTCCAAAAACTCATAACACTACTATATGGAGCGATTTATGGCTTATCTCATACACTAACTTCAGCGACAAGATTATTGCTAAAATACTAGCCAATAGACTGAAATCTGTGCTACACTAGATCATCAATGAAAACCAAAGAGCATTCGTAAGCAAGCAAAATATTGGGGACAACATCTTAATTTTGCAGTAACTTTTGAAGGAGTACATAAGAGAAAAATCCCCCAGAATTGCACATTAAAAGTTGATCTCCATAAGGCATTTGGCAGTGTTAGTTGGGGTTTTTTACTGTAGATTGTGGAAGTTATGGGTTTCCCTCATATTTTTATCAATCGGATAAAAAGTGTATTTCAACTGTTTCTTTTGGGATTATGATTAATGGAAGTCCCACTTAGTTGTTTAAAGGTAAAGGGATCCTCTTCCCCCTACCTATTTCTAATTTGCATAGAGACTCTTACCCTCAATTCTGAAATATAAGATTTCCATGACTCCATAATTCAAGTTCTATACCAAGTGTAAGTTGCTTTCACTAACCAGCTTATGTTTTTTTAGATGACCTAATCCTTTTTAGTAAGGCTGATATCCCCTCAATTATGATACTAATGCATACCTTACAAACCTTTAAGGAGATGTCAGGATTGAGCATCAATTTCTAAAAAAGTTTCTTCATCTTATCGAAGAGTGCTGCACACCTAGCTAATGATATTTCTCTTACCATTGGAATGGGTAATCAACAGCCTCCTATCACTTATTTGGGTATCTCTATCTCTTCGAGAAGACTCTGATTTAGATAATGCCTACCACTTGTTGAAAGGATACAAAGGAGATTAGATTCATGGACAAACAAAACATTATCCTATGGAAGCAAACTTCAACTCCTAAAATCGGTTATTATATCTATGAATACCTATTGGTGTTCTCATATTTTCCCAAGGGGCTGATCAAAACAGTGGAAAAAAAATGATGAAACACTTCCTATAGAGTAAGTGAAAAGGAGAAAAAGGAATGACAAAGGTTAGCTGGACTCAAATTTGTCAACCTAAAAACAAATGAAGGACTAGGCTTAGAGTCTATTGGTAGATGCAACAAATGCTTATTGTTGAAAAGATTATGGAAAATTTTTAGTGAGAATGAATCATATGGGTTAAATGGGTGCATACTTATTTATTAAATGGTGAAAGTCTATGGGCAATAAGACCTAAAGACAGTTTTCATGGTTCTTTAACCAAAATCTTATATTGGCGAAGGAAGTACAACATCAGATTACTTACAGAATAGGGACAAGGGATAGAATTTCCTTATGGTATGACAATTTGACAAGTCAGGAAGCTCTAATTCACCATTCGATCGCTAGGGATACTCTAGATAGATTTTCAAAAAAAAAAACTAAAGTCCAAAAGTTAATTGCTAATGGTAACTTGGCTCTTTCCTATGAGGAGATAAGAGCTATATCGATACCACAGTATCGATACAATAAAGGAGAGGATACATACTTTTGGAATGGACTAGCTGTAAGGGACATAACAAATAGGCAAGCAAAACAACTGAAGTATAGGACAATACCTACAATAGGATGGGGTAAGTTGATCCGGAGAAATACTACCAAGCCAAATGCTAGCTTCTTGAGTTGGTTAGCCATAAAATATAGACTAAGCATTATGTCTAAACTAAAATTCCTCCTTTCCTCTAAAAGATGTATACTTTGCAATCTAGATGATGATGATAGGGACCATCTATTTTTCAGCTGTGAGTTTTCTAATAGAGTATAGAGACAAGTTGCATCTCTATGTGCACTCAATAGTCATCACAACAATTTGAATGACATTATCCAAGAGATATTATGAAACCACGCACCCAAACACGACAAGGATGTTTACATGGTAGCTTTTACAACATGAATTCAGGAGATCTGGTAGGAGAGGAATAACAAAAGATTTGCTAAAAGGGAAAGAACCATACTTGCCCTCACAGAAATCATCTATAATAATATTAGAGAACAATTGGTCATAAATCAGTTGGAGAAGAAATGCAATGTGAGACTAGCTATTTATTAGAGACTCTAACGAGAATCCAAGAATACACAGTTCATAGAGCAGTATTTCCACAACCTAAGCTAGCCAATTATAACACGCACAACAGTTCTGAAGGAGTCTAAAGTTGAGTTCTTACCTTACGAAGCCCTCCTCCATAAGATGGTTATGTCAGATCCTCTGGGGGTGTTGAAGACTTGCAGGCAGGAGATGAGAGATAATAGTTAGAGTGCAAACACACAGGAAGATCCTTCGTGTTTCCTAAAAAGGGAAAGTGAGTGAAGACGGAAAGAGAAGAAAAAGTTACAAAGATCAAACTAGAAAGATCTTACCTCCACAACTACCTGGAGACACTGACGACGGAGACATTAAAGCCCTAATTAGGAAGCTTCTAGTGAAACATTGAAAAGGGGGTCTTTTACTTAACTCGTTTTAGAAGTTCCAAGAATACATTAGAAGGTGGATAGTACACAGTGACGTTTCTGTAGTCTACGATGTCATTTAGTTTTGTTGGTTTTTTAGGAAGAGATATGTATGGAGAAGACTCTCAAATTTTATTGAATAAAAGCTTGTCAATTCATACAGTCTTTATTTAATTAAAAGTTAAAAAACAGATAACATCTAATCTAAATTAGCATAAAATAAAATCTACACTTAAAGAAAATATTCTAATAACAACTTTGACTGTTTTAAAGTCACATGCTCAACACTCCTCATTGATTTTGATATTGCAAACTCCAAGCATCTTTTTTTCTTTTTCTTTTTTGTTTGTGTTGCCATAATTTCGCTATTAGGCTAGGCATGATGCTGCAAATAACTCCTCCTCCTCAAGTTGATTGTTTACAGCTTACTTGGCTTCTCTCACATTTTGTTGTGCTTTACATATCCTTTCAACATATCCTAGTTGTCCACACTTGTTGCATCTTACATATGGCCTCCACCAGCATTCTGGATTATTTGTTTTCTTGCAATACGAACATGGTGGAAAACTCTGAGCATTGTTGTTATTAATCTTCTTTTTGTTGTATGACTTTATTAGAAAAGCGCCTTCTACGATTCCTTCTTGCCTCATGATTCTCCTTTGTTCTTGTGCCTGTAATGCACTTAACAATTCTGCCAAACTAGTTTTTGTCAAATCCTTTGAGTTTTCGAGTAATGAAATTATAGCCTCAAATCTTTCTGAAATGGTTACTAAATTTTTTTGAACTATTATAAAATCATCAAAATTAGAACTAAGAAATCTTACGTTATTGGCAATGACAATAAGCCTGTTAGAGTAATCCTGGATTGTTTCTGACTCCTTCATTTTTTGTATATCAAATTCACTGATCAAGTTGAGCATTTGCATTCCTTTGATTCTTTCATTCTCTCTATATTCCTCTTTTAAGAAATCCCAAATTTCTTTGCCTGTCTTGAACGTCATAATTCTGAAAAAATTGTTTGTGTGACTCCTAAAAACAAGCAAGCTTTTGCTTTAGACTTCCTTTGTTTCTTTTCTTTGTGGATTTTGATTTTGGTCACCGTTGGATTTGCAAGTAAGTCCGGAACGTCGTAGTCTTTATCTAGAGCTTCCCACAAGTCATTTGCTTCAAGGAAGGCCTCCATTTGAATAGCCTAACTTAGATAGTTTCTACCATCTAACACTGGCAGAGTAATGATAGTGAACGATAATTCTGAATCCATTGACTTGTGATTTTTGATTTGTTGTGTGGGAAAGCATAGAATGAGTTATGAGTTATGAGTTATAGGTTTGTATATTTAAAGGCCCCTTAAGATTAAGATAACTATGATACCAAATGTTTTTTTTAGGAAGAGATGTGTATAGAGAAGACCTTTAATTTTTATTGAATAGAAGTTTGTCAATTTATACAATCTTTCTCTATCTAAAATTTAAAAATAAGATAAAATCTAATCTAAATCAGCATAAAATAAATCTACACTTAAAGAAAATATTCTAATAACAAAGTTGACTATTTCAAAATCATGTTCAACAGGTTTGTATTTTAAAATCCTGGTAGTAAGATAATAGTTATACTAAACTCTTATTCTTTTTAATCCATTTTAATTATTAAAAAACAAACCCAAACTCAGTTAATAGATTTCTGTACGAATTTTCCTAAAATGCTTCTTTTATTTCCAAAAATTTAATGAAAGAACCCTATTCCCAGTTTGGTAAAACAAGAGACGCACGGCAGTTGCGACTTACGAGGGATTAGAGAGAGAGAAATGACAGAAGAAGCCGGCCTCGAGCCTTTGACAATAAGTCGCTGTCGATTACTTCAGCAAATGTTTACATTTGTATAATCCTTAGACTTTAGACTGTAATGGCGGGGACTATAAGAGCAACAAAACAATAACAGTAGAAGATTAGTCATCTCAGTTCTACCGGTCAGTTGATGATATCAGGCTTCCATACCTACCTAATTAAGATGATATCAGGCTTCCATACCTACCTAAGTCACCAAATTCTAACAAAATCAAGGAAAAAAACCTTCATGTGCAATTCCCTAACTACTTGTATTAGGTAGTGTAATTTGGTAGTTCTGAAACATACAGAAAACATATGGGTGGTGTAAGAGAAGAATCTCCGCTACTTGGAAGCATTTCTTCATTGTTAGATGAGTCAGCCAAGCCTCTGAAAAGAACAGGTAATCTCTGTTTCCGACTCCTAGCATCTCATACGGATCATGGGGTATTATTCCGGTTGAATAATTGGTGGTTGCAGGTCTGTCTTTGTTAAATTGATGTGAGACTGTTTGATAATGAAGTTGGGGATGAAGTGATGCAGATTTAGCAATCCTATTCACATCGCATTCAGAATCAGCTGTCCGTCTGAAGAAAAATGTTACCACTATACGACAACGTTTTGATTACCAGAGATTTTAATAAAAGCTAGTTATTTCATTGCAGGAACATTGTGGACTGCAGTATGTCATATAATCGCAGGAGTGATAGGGGCAGGTGTATTGTCCCTTGCATGGAGTGTGGCCCAGCTTGGTTGGGTTTTTGGTCCTCTGGCAATGATAGTCTTTGCAGCTGTTACCATTGCCTCTACTTCCCTACTCTGTGACTTGTATAGATACCCAGATCCTGAGAATGGTCCTGGCAGAGTCCGCAGTTTGACGGGTGCTGTAAAATTGTATTTGGGTATGCGAGTCCAACCTTATACCATAAACGCCTAATTTGCCTATGTGTATATGTTCATATTTTATTAGGATCAGAGATTATGAGTTAATGCTTGAAATAAACTTAATGAGCAGGAGAAAGACACCAAGTGTTGTGTGGGGTCTTCGCACAGGAGAGCTTTTACGGGGGTGGAATTGCGTATACCATCACGGCTGCCAACAGCATAAGGTGCAACATTTCTTTATCCAGTTTTTATAACATTCCTACAAACTCAGCTTCATCAACATCCATAAAGAATAAAAAAATCATGTTTTGAATAAATCAGCAACTGATACTTTAATTTGAAATCTCCTTGTGCCATCAACTCTCTCATAAATAAGGTCATCTGCCAATATATGCTTGAACAATTGTGAAGAACTGAGATTTTGATAGACTAATTCTCACAGTAGAAGATTGTAGATTGCTCTTTGATTGAGTCCAAGTTTATTACATAAATTGGCTACACTGACCGGTTTCTAAGGATCGATCTTCCACTCACTTCATATCACTCAAAATTCTCCTTGAACAAATTGTGGTGCTTGTTAGTGATATATTCAACTTCTTAGTATCGTAAGGCAATGGACGGTTGCCTTTTTGAACTCCATTATATGACCCCCTAACCCAATACGAAAACATACTCATTTGTATTTGACAAGTGGAAGCACATTCGACAAAGGGATCAGCTAGCCACACATAATCCACCCATTCTGTCTAGAAATGTTCCAACTATTGGTTAGCCCATCGTCTAATTGATGGTCTAACGACTACAATCACCTATTTTATAACTTTTTGATACTTTGAGCATCTAACGTACGAATGACTTTATTCTTTTTTGGTTCTTGTCTTCTTGACTTAAATTGGCGTTTAATCTCTCTTGAATTGCATGTATGTTCCACTTTGATTATATTCATCTTTTGATTGCTTAATCAATTCAATTAGCTCCTTTATTCACTTAGTCCTTCCATGGAATTTGATTATTCATAAATTGCTTTATTTCATTATAATAAAGCTAACAAAAGTAAATTTATTAAGAGTAAGAGTAAGCAATATATTTTGTTATTACCAAGATCATGTGTTAAGAACTCACTTGATCCAACAGTGTTCTTTTTATCCTCAATTGAACACGTTCAATCACAATTAAAAAAATCCACTTAACAAAAACTTGTCATTTTTTGAGTAAAGAGCCACAAGAACTTGTTCATTTGAGATAACAAAAATGCATTTTATAGCTCTAAATTGAAGTTTGATAAAGATTTTGCATAAACCATGACAACAAACTTAATGAATGTAAACTTTTGTAAAGATTGCACCAGTATTTTCCTTACTGTCATCAAGCTTAAACTTTAAATTTGTACCCAAAGGCAAGTTTGTAGGACTAGAATTTGAGAGTTTAGACCTTACATGATCATTAACACTAAATCAGTCATCACAAATTCACTTGCGCTCATTCTTTTTAACTTTTCTAGCAAAGTAGTATTATATAAATGAGATCATTATCATATAAACATAAAATCATTATCCCATATGCTCCTTTGATCTTAACATAAAGCGTGGATTCACTATGACTTTTTGTAAAAGTTGAGTTGCAAAAAATCTATGGTACTTTCTTTAGTCTATAAAGTCCTTTTAGATGATACGCCTTTTTCACCAAGCCCACAATCTCGTATCTTTGTGTTTATTAGGCATATACTTGATAATCTATGTCGCTTCTTTTAAACGGTACATCTTTTTCTCCGAGCCTACAATTTCATATCATCGTGTCTATTACACATATGCTTGATAATATAAAAAATTATTGAAGCAAGATGATGCTATAACAAACTAATGAGTAGCCCTTTATATTGTGCAATAATAACCAGAACAGACAAATAGTATTAAATTGGGCTAAAATTACATTTGAAATCTTAAAGTTTATAATAGAATACAAAACAAAGTTTTAAAATTTTGAAGCATTTAAA
>JANKYF010000005.1:31416155-31433152 GCA_029829435.1 Erythroxylum hondense | reverse complement strand
ATGGCTCATTAGCTGCACTTCCAATTAGCTGACGATACCGCGACTGCAGTTGTGTAGGTACTAAGGTACTTGGTGCAGCCTTATTCTTCTTCTTGGGTAGACCAGGTCCCATGTCAATACAATCTGCATTCACATCGACATTAGTGCATAAATCCTATGTCATTCACATCAACATCACTGTAAGCAAAAACAAGATGTTATGAACCTATGTCATTAACCAAACATTCATAAATACATAAAAGTCATTGCACATATTACCTGCTATATGGAGGAATGAAGAGATAGATGATGTGTCTTACTGTGTATTTGAATACAATCTGCAAATTCTATTGTTCTGTTAAAATGGCATTGTTGCATTCACTTTCAAATGTTAGGCATATCTGCATCAGATTCATAGTTACTAAGAGACTTTGTAAACATATTAGGGGATTGTAGGGGATTTTGGGGTATGAAACATGCTGGTTTAATAACTGATGCAAATCACAAGCCTAATCCTTCATCGAGTTCACAAGCCTAATCCCATAATCTATATCAGTTGTTCTTTCAATGCTAGTTTTCCAACCTTTGTGTTAATATTTAAACCTAAACACTAATCTCATATTGGTAACAACATTTTAATTGATAAATTTCAATTCTTTTTATTATTATACGTAATAGAAACTTTATTGGCCTAAGACATGACGATAATGATCTTTAAATTTCAGCAACCATCGTTATGACCAATTGAAACATGTTTCATTATAACATTTTGCTTCATAACATACGCTACCTCTTGCCTAATTGATGTAACATTAACATCATGCTCGAGCCTCGGTTATAGGTTGAAGAGAATGGATTATGGTTAACATGTTGGAAGTTGCCCTAAGGCAATTTTCCAAATGGCCTAAAACTTACGGATTGAGGCTAGTAACTTCCCATTTAGATAAAACTACTCAATATGATATTATTAGGAAAATTATTGATATAGAAAAATCTCATCCATTAATTAATGACATATTGATACTTGATGGACATATCAGATTAAAAGAAAGGCACACTTAAAATTGGTTCTCTCTCTGCCCTCTTAAATACATTTTTAAGAACAAGTTCAAACATCCATATGATAAAGTGTATAGAGAAAAGAAAGGGAGAAGGGGAGAGAAACTAATTTTATTTTCTATATAGATAAGGTATCATGTCTTCTTCATCAAATCTAGCTATATGAAAGTTATTGATTTCAAGATCCTTTATAATGTAGGAAAAATCAATTTCTCCTTACATGTAGTATCAAAGCATGTCACTATTTTGTCTTTTGGTTTTATATGCATTTAATGTATAAAAGCCACATTTTGGATGCTGTTCTTTTTAGAGTAAAATGCTTTCGAAGCGGTATCCGCTATATGAATTTGGTTTTTGCAAAGCATTAATCCAAATTCACCATATGAACTTGGTTTTTTGCCAAAGCCTGTGGTTTTTACAAAGCCATTAATCCAAAATAAATTCTAGAATTATATTTTCATCTTAAGAATATATATTATTATTATTTATATTTGATAATATGATTAAAATTAGTTTGTAACCGAAGTGACCAAACTAATTTTACTAAAACAAATGATGAAAATATCATGCATAAAGTAGTCATTTATTCATGGCACTCATAAAATACCAATGAGGCAAATTGACAAATAAATGACATTTATTGATTATTAGAACTTTAGGATTTGCCTAAAGGAAAATCATTTATTCTATGATCAGTGAGCATGATTGAAGAAATTAAATTTCTTAAGTCGAATATATTTTGTTGATCCAAAGATGACATATGTGTTTGGTTAAGAATTTTAATTTCTTGATAATGATGAAAAGTGACATTTATTGTGTGTTGTAGTATATACCCAAAGATGTTCTATAATATACTCTGAGGCTTGATATGAATCTATCATAGAATTAATTATGAGTATGTATATTTTATTTGCAGTAATTTTGCTTAATTCACAAGCTTCTTTTGTTACCATATTTAATGGTTTAAACGTCTCTAAATGGAATGAATAAGTCAATTTTCACTTAGTTTTCTTGGTTCTTGACTTGGCACATTTGGAAAAACAACCCGCTGCTATTATTGATTTAAGCAATGAAGAAGAGAAGTCCAAATATAAAGCTTGGATATGATTTAATATATTAAGCCTTAGGTTATGGAAATGACTATAGCGAATAACTTCAAGACTATTATTCCACAAATAGGAAATGCAAAGGAATACCTAAAGTTTGTGGAAGAATGCTTTTGTTCTACAGATAAGTCACTTACTGGTACACTAATGGAACAACTCAAGACTATAAATTTTAATGGGTCGTGGAGTATACAAGAACATACCATTGAGATGACTAATATTACAGCAAGATTGAAGACATTAGGTAGATGACTCCGTTCTGAATCAGTTTATTCTGAACTCACTGCCTCCTGAATATGGAGCTTTTCAAATTAACTATAACACTATTAAGGATAAGTGGGATGTTAATGAATTGACTAGCAAGCTTATTTAAGAGGAAAATAGGCTACAAAGTTTGGGAAGTCATTCAGTCAACCTCACATTTCAAGGAGCTAGTAAAGCACCAAAGGTAAAAAGACAAGTTTTAAGAACAAGAGATGGCATGCTAAAGCATTTCAGGTTGAAAAGAAGGAAAAAAATAATGATAGATGTTAGTTCTAAGAGAAAGAAGGACACTATCAGAAAGATTGCCTTAAACATAAGGCATGGTTTAAAAAGAAAAGTATATCTAAGACTTTTGTCTGTTTCGAATTTAATTTAATTGATGTTCTCATGATACTTGGTGGCTTGATTATAGAGTTATTACTCATATATCCAATACAATTCAAGGATTCCTTACGATTCAAACCATAAACCAAACTCAAAATTTCTTGTATATGGGAAATTGGAACAAGGCTCGAATTGAAGGCATATGGACTTATCATTTGGTCTTAGATACTGTTTATTATTTAGACCTATTAAAGACTCTTTATGTACCTTTAATTTCTAGGAACTTGATTCCTGTTTCAAAGTTGGATGATTATGGTATTAATTTTACTATTGGACACGATTGTTTCAATTTATATAAGAAATCTAGACTTATTCATTCTAGTAGTCTTGTTGATGGTTTATCTAAATTGAAACTTGATGATCAATTTTCTAATTCCTTTCTTACTATACATCAAAGTATTGGAATTAAGCGCAGTATGCTTAATAAAGTTCAGCTTTTTGTAGCATAAACGTTTGAGTCGTATATCCAAAGAAAGATTAGTAAAGAATGAGATTCTATAAAATCTAGATTTTACTAATCTTGGTTTGTATGTGGATCTTATTAAAGGAAAGTAAACCAGACATAACAAGAAAGGAGCCATAAGAAGCACTCAGCTTCTTTAAATTATACACATTGATGTATGTAGATCTTTTGATACTTCATCTTTTGGTGGAGAAAAATATTTTATCACCTTTACTCACTATAAGAAAAATGCAGTTTAGAGATGGATATCGCTGACGAAAAACCTAAACATTCCATCGGTAAGATAATTTCGTGACGAACCAAGGTGTTGTAGAAACAGTTGTAGGTAATAATTTTTGACGAATAACAAAATGCCAATGGACAATTTTTGTTACTATCAGTAAATATATCGACAGTTGTTTATGTGGTCAATCATTGGTAAAATTTTGACAGTCAAAATTTGTTCTTCGACAGATTTACAGATGGTATTAGTTATTCCGACCGTAAGTTTATTACAATATTACCAATGGTTATGTTTGCTCCATCGATGAGTATACCGACGACTATTTTGCGGCAAATCCTGTCAGTAAAGTTGGCGACAGAATTGGTTTTTCCGTCTGTTACTGTCAATATTACCTATGATTTTTTGTTTTTTGTTGATAAATAGAATTGATTTTACTGACACAATTTTGTTTTTTTTTCTGTTTGTAAATTAACAAAATTTTTTAAAAAAGTAACCCGTCATTAAATTTTATTTGATGATCTTATGGTTGATACATAATTTAAATAGTTGTGAATTATCTGTGCATAATGCTTTGATTTGTTTATACATTTAATTTGCTTAAACAGAAAGTTGAATGATGATATAAAGTTAAAATTATCTTGATTGATAATAAAAACATTAAATTATACATAATAAGTATTTTTAATTCATTTTTTATAATATCATCTTTTCTTTCTATCATCATTTCTACAAGAAGATCACCGCAACGTTAGGCACCCTTCCCCCATGGCTTTGTCTTCTTCTCCTCTACCTTCTCCTTCTTGTCTTCCTTTAGCCCGATCCTCTCCTAAAAAACCCCTCTTTTGACCGTCAAACCCTACTGATGAGAACTCGGACCCAAATCGCCCCAATATCTAACTGATAGGTTCGCACCAGTCGGTTCAAACTAACCCAGTGCGTACGTTACCCAACCTCGACCAAGGCCGACCGTCTCTTGGAGTTCTTCCCAGGACCTGGAAATCTGTCATTACCGATGGAGTGGAGGAAGCCTTTAGTGTCAAGGATTTGCCTTTATACCCTTTGTTGTTCAAGGAAGACAAAATTTTCTTCATTCCACCGCCTGAACTAGCCCAACAAGGAGCTCAGAAGCTTCGGCATGCTCTAATCAATTTTTCATGGGTAAACGTCCTGCTTTCCCAGTAGTTCAGTGATCCTTGTCTAAGGCATAGTTGGCATGTGGATTAAATGAGATCTTAGTGACCAGTTCAAACAAGTTTCTTTTCAAATTTGACTCTGAATGTGGATTGAATGAAGTGTTGGGAAAGGGGCAATGGCACATTCAAGGCAAACCCTTGTTCTTTAGAAAATGGAGCTTAAATGTGGGAGAGCAGGAGAATGTGAGATACGTTCCTGTTTGGGTTCGATTTCACAATATTACCTACGAGTATTGGAACACTAAGGGTCTGGGTAGGATTGCCAGTATAGTGGGACGCCTTCTATTGATGGATTCTCACACAGCTAAGATGTCCAGAATCCTATTTGCTAGATTGCGTGTAGAATTGGATCTGGAAAAGAAATGGCCTTCCTCCTTTCAGTTGGCAAACTATGATGATGAAGGCAAGATGTCTTTCAAAGAAATTGCCATAACATATGAATGGCAACCTGAGAAGGCAGCTCAAAAACAGGAATGACATCCAATTGGTCGCATTTTTGAAACTGGGTTACAAGCTGAACTAGAGAAGGACAGTAATCCTCTACCATCTTGTGGACTCCACCCATAAGACAATGACCTGAAATCAAGCCCTACAAAGACCCAAGCTAGTCCTAAGGGAATGAAGTTGGATACTTCAATTGAGCAGCCTAAAGGCAAGGAAGTGCAGCAGAACTAGGATGCCCCTTCAGTCAATCTTGAAGATGCTCCCTGTCCTAGTATGTGTGAATTAGATAACTCTATTGCTTTTTCCTATCTCTAATATGGTTCATGATATTTCTATTGTAGCTTAGAGCTTGGGTTTAATGGTAGGGATAGAGGGAGACTTTACCATTAAGAGAGGTCGGAAATCTAGAAGGAAACAATCCAAACAAGTGCTGTCTTTTGTCTTTTGCTATGGATTTAGGGGTTTAGAATATTAAAGTTCTTAATCACAATAAAAGATAGCTAGCTGTGAAATCTTTCCTTAAGATGATTTTTGTTTCTTTTGTGTATCTAATAGAATCTAGGATTAAATCTCTTCCCCTTTTGAATTCTATATGCTCTTCTATCCCTAGATGGCTCTTTTGTAGTAACCTAGGCCAAGCTACTTATGCTAGGTTAGTTGTTCTCTAGAATCTTGACTGTTTTGTTTACACTCTTATTCAGTTCACCAACCAATTGATTCCTTTGGAAGTGTCTCCAGTGAATTATGTTTTTGTTTTTTTTTATTACTTGTTTTTATGGCTCAACTAACCTCAATCATAGGAAACTTCTTTGGGATAACCTTTCTACCATCAAACCCTCTGTTGGAAACCACCCTTGGTTATTGGTAGGTGATTTTAACACAATTCTTTTCCCTCATGAGGCAGATCCTCTTAACTCAACTGCTATTAGTGGCATGAGAGATTTTAGGGTTTGTGTGGAGAACTGTGAAGTGTTTGACCTTAACTCTTATGGGCTAACTTTGACTTCATCCAATAAGCAATCTGGTGATCTCCATATAGCTAATAAACTAGATAGAGCCCTCATTAACTCGAAACGGAGCTCCCAAATTCCCAGATCCTATGGTGAGATCCTTAATTCAAATATTTCTGATCACTCTACAATAGTGATAAGGACCTCTACTACCCTTCAGAGGAGACATTCTCCTTTCATATTTTCCAACTTCTTAGTCTCTCAACCTAACTTCCTTCAAATCATAGAAGAGGCTTGGAATTCTCATATATGACGGACTCCTATGTTCTATGTTGTGACAAAACTCAAACGAATCAAAGCTGCCCTTAAATCCCTTAATTCAGTCTAGGTAGGAGATTTAAATCAAAGAATTGAGACTTGTCAAGCCAATTTGAATTCCATCTAAGATCAAATGAGGCTTTTTCCTAATTCGACTCAGTTTGTTTCTGAAGAGCAGGAGGCTATGACAAACCTATTTAATGCCTTAACTGACTAAGAATCCTTCTACAAACAAGCTTCCTGCATTAAATGGATTCGGGAGGGGGATAGAAATACAAAGTTTTTTCGCAATTCCATCTTGTCTAATAGGAACTGAAACTCAATCCACTCTCTTTTTGGTAAACAATGTCCAAAGGATCACTGCCCTAGAAGCTATTCAAGAAACTTTTCTGACTTTTTTCCAAGACTCTTTAGGTAAAAGAAAGACCTAGCTCTTGAAAAGGATTATGTGACTCCTCTTTTCTCTCACCCTCTTCCTGAGCCCCTTAGAAATACTCTTATAGCTGAAGTTACTTCTCAAGAGATTAGGGAAGTCCTCTTTTCCTTCAATCCCATTAAGGCCCCCATTCTGGATGGGTTTAAAGGTTTCTTTTCTAAACATACCTGCCCTATTGTGGGTAATGAGATCACTAGGGCAATTCAAGACTTTTTTCATCACGGGAAGCTCCTCAAAGAGCTTAACTCTACCTTTATCTCTGGTTCCAAAACAGAGCCAACCTTCCACAGTTTTTGACTACAGACCTATTTCTTATTGCAACCTGCTTTATAAGTTGATCACAAAAATCTTGGCTAATAAACTCAGACAGATTTTGTCCCTCATCATTTGTCCAAACCAAAGTGCTTTTATCCCTAATCATCGTATAGGGGACAACATCCTCTTAGCACAAGAAATCTTCAAAAACTATTATCTTTCCAATAACCATAAAAGGTGTGCTTTCAAAATAGACTTGGAAAAAGCTTATGATTCTAATCAATGGGGTTTTCTCCTCACGGTTCTCCATGCTATACGACTCCCTCACATGTTTATTAGATGGATTGCAGAGTGTATAACCACTACTTTATACTTGTTAATGGGTCCTCTACAAATTATTTCTGTGGGAAATCTAGTTTACGACAGGAAGATCCCCTTTCTCCTTACCTATTCATTATCTGTATGGAGGTCCTCTTTAGGAGTCTGAATGATTCAATTGCTAAGGCTCCTAATTTTACTTTTCATTAGAGATGCAAAACCCTCAAACTATCCCATCTTTTGTTTGCTGATGAGTTGTTACTGTTTTCCCATGTTGATATGGCCTCTGCTAATGTCTTGCTTAGTTACCTGAACACTTTCTCAAATTTCTCTGGCCTGGACATGAACCTGAAGAAGAGTCAATGCTTCTTATCTTTTGATATGAATCATTGGGCCAATCAATTGGAAACTCTTTCGAGCCTGAAAATAGGTCACTTCCCTATGAAATCTTAGGTGTTCCTCTTTTAACAGGTAGATTGACTAGAAGGGACTATATCCCCTTATTGGATAAGATAGATTCTAGAGTTAACAAATGGACAAATAAGACTTTATCCTATGCTGGTAGGCTCCAATTGGTCATCTATTTCCTATCTACCTTCCAGGTCTACTGGGCTAGTCATTTCATTCTTCCTGCTTCCATTACTAAAGACATTGAGTCTAAACTTAAGAACTTATTATGGTCTGGGAAGGCTGAGTCAAAAACTCATGCCAAGGTTAAATGGTCTGATCTTTGTTAACCTAAAAAGGAGGGTGGCTTGGGTATCAAACACCTTTCCACTTGGAATAATGTCTTGTTAGGAAAAAGGATATGGTTCCTCTTCACTGATAGGGAAGCTTTGTGGGTCAAATGGGTTCACACCATAATTCTCAGAAGAAATAATTTCTGGAGTGCTCAACCTACTTGTAATAGCTCTTGGAGCTGGAGAAAAATAATTCAGGTCAAGAATATTCTAAGGAACAACTTTAGATTTAGGATAGGGAATGGTGTCACCACTTTCTTATGGCAGGACCTGTGGCATCATCGAGGCATCCTTAAGGATCTCTCAACTCTGAGGATTACAAACAATTCATAGCTCCCAATGAATGTCAAAGTTGTAGAAGTTATCCTTGACGATACCTGGAATTGGCAAGCTACCACCATTGAGGTCATTCGGCGGCTAGAACCTTTAACCTATCAACCTGATGCTTTCCAACCGGATAGACTAGAATGGATTGCCAACCCCTCTAATACTTACACAAACATTTCAGCATACTCCTTGTTGAGACCCCCGTCTCTTAGAGTCCCTTGGTATAAATTGGTGTGGTATCAAGGCACTCTCCCAAGGCATGCCTTTATCTTATAGTTAGCTTTCCATAATAAGATACAAATAAGAGACCAATTGTGTTATACTTTTGTTCCAAACCATTGCTCACTATGCTATGCAGACAATGAATCTATTAGACACCTTTTCTTTGAATGTCCCTTTTCTAAATTAGTTTGGCTCCACTATCTTAATCATTTTTAGCTAAACATTCCCTACCTCTCAAACCTGCTCTCTATTCAAACTTGGTTTAACCAAACACCGTGGCCTAATAGCTTTGACTTACACATTTTTCTTATCTTACTAGCTGCATTTGTTTATAACCTTTGGTCCGAGAGAAACCTCAGAACCTTCCAATATAAAGCCTTGGATGTGGGGAACTTCAACGCTAAAGTGATCTTCCAAACAATGGAGCAGCTCTTCTCAAACACCGAGTGTAGGTAAATTATGATATTTGGTTTTATTTTCTCTAACATGTTTCAGGTCAAGGAAGGAGTGAACTTCTCAACTTGGGAAAGCAACTTCAGCCAACTATATGCGGCTGCCAGAATAGTATGGTTGACACCTATAAGCACTAGTGAAGAGCATGGTATCTCACCAAGCTACTTTCTCATACTTGGGTAATCCAACAGTAGTTGTCCAATGATTCCAACTTTTGTATGTATAACTCATAAGTAGGAGCAACTTGAGTGCAAGTAACTTGCCATATGGTAGTCTCTTCACACCCTTGGGTTTGTATAAAGTAGCTTTGTACATTTGTAAACAATTCCTGGTAATGTTGTAATTAATATGGATAGGATATATCTGGGAATGAGTTTTGCTGCAGGAACAAGCTTAGTCCCTTATATCATTAGCTTATGGTTATCGGTGATTAGGTTTGTTGTTGATTAGGTTGTTTCTCCTTTCAGTTCCTATTATTGGTAGTCTTATTAGCATGTTGGTGTTGGGTATTTAGGCTCTTCGCAAAATTATATGTTGTATATGTGCAGGAAGGGCTATTTTTGGTTGTGGTTTTTAATCTGACTCAGGGTCTCCCCGTAGCTTGTACATAATTATTCTTTATTTCAATCAACTAACTGAATTACCACAAAAAGTATTTTTAATTCAAATGAAATGACTACAACTGCATTATTGATTTGATGACCGTGGGTGCTCTGATTGCTGCAATAAGGTGCTACCCTTCCCCTTCAACCCATCCGTCTCATTATGGAGTCGAGATATGCACTTCATTGACTGTTGCAACTGAGTTGTCAATGTTTACACTGTGCTTCGAAACTTATAGATTTGAACTGCCTACTAGGTTGTTGTACTGGATGAGGAGAATTGTGAATAACATGTGTTCTTAAATGAACCTAAGTCGAACATCCTTCCACAACGGTCCCTACCACCCACTGCATGAAGACAAGTTTGAGTGTCATTAACATCTTCAGATTGCTGAGACTGTCGTTAAATGCTTTCTTGTATTTGATCTTATCAGAAGGCAATGTTTATATTTGTATTGATAATCATTAAGCATTACTATTAAACCATAAATTTCACATATATTTAATTCTCTACATAGGGTATTGACGAATGTCACACCATCATGCTTCTTAGTATGAGTGTGAAAAAATAGCTGACGGGGTGTAGGCCTCATGCTCATAGACTTTTCCTATTTACGAACAAAATGTTATAATTGAACTAGAATTTATAAAAATTTTGGCATAATTTTATTTATTTATATTATATTTACCCCATGTTGAACAAAGAAAATAACTCAACAACACATACATATATAGCACTAGACATTTATAACATTATCATTCTCCATAATACACATATTTTCATTCCAAAATTCACACATCTTATTAAATTGAAATATAGAAAAGTAAAAAAAATAAGAATATAAATGTAAAGTGTGAATACTTATAAGTCTCTTTGCATTCTCATGGTAGATAATAGATCCTCCCGTATATATAGGAAGACTCTCTCCCCCTAGTCTTCCACGTCTGTTAAAATTATGCTCTGAAATGGACATTGCTTTAGGTGATATCCAATACTGTTACCAACGACTCCATATTTGTTCAGAAATATATGACAGTCGTACACTAGCCTTATGTATCGCCCCAAAAAAGTCCTGATAACGTGTAGTGCTCATCTCTCCCATACTTTATACATGACCACGTCAAATTCAGAATCTAAAAAAAATTCTTTATGAAACAAAAGGAAAAATATTTGATAAATACTTATAATGTAATAATATTTATCTAATTAATGTATAAAAATTAATTAAAAAAGAAAATAATTTTTCTGTACCTCAACTCCTGATAGTAAAATTTTTTTATGGCCTGAGAGGTATTCTTCCTTACATAACCCTCAAGATCAATGTTCTCCTTGAATTTAGATGCCATGAATAATTTTATACCTTTTTTAAAATTTAAACATATAACTTAATTATAAAAGTATAGTGTTTCATGTATTTTCACCTACAAATTATTGACAATTGTGATGTAAGTTCTTCCATCAGGTCCCTCCACTCTAGGCTGACGACCGTCTCCTTTATTTGCATCGTTTATCCTTAATATCTCTGTCGCTATAATGGTGGTTGATGATGCAGGAGTGGTGGATGGTGTAGCAGCAAGTACGAAAGGTGATGCCTCATCAGTAAGTGTAGTAACTAGAGAGGGAAAAAGTGATTCAGTTCTAGCTGCAGAATGTGATGCTTCACCTAGACAGTAAATAGCTTCGAATTGTTGTCTGAACCTCGGTCGCATTATATTCTGTTTTCTATTTGGTGGCATATTTCAAAATGAAATTCATATTTGATTGGATTTTTTTAGAAATATAACAATTTTAATTCAATATTTTACATAATATATTGAAAAGGAAATAATTGATTTGTTGAATATAATATTCAATTACAAACACAAATTAATTGCTATCATCATTTAATTGTAAATTAAAATCATCTTCTTCTTCTGAAGAATTGGAATCAAACTCAGGCTCCTCTTTAGATCTCTGGCCCTCGTCATTTTCTCTAGATGAAATTTCAACATATTCATTAGATGGATCGTTCAAAGGTTCATTATCATCATATGTGATAGATGCAATTATTTCATAAACATCTCCCTAAAACACTTCACTTTCAATTCTTTGTTCTTCTTTTCGACATGATTAAAAAATATCTATAGGTTTAACTTTGAAAACGGCCAACCAATCTGACTTATCTCGTCGTAAGCTAGGAAAAGGAAGATAATATACCTAGATCACTTGCATTGTCAACATGAAAGGTTTAAATTGTCTAAATCTTCTTCACTGTTGATTTCAACTAGATTGTATCGGCTATGTACTTTTGTACTAACATTTGGAGTTGGATCAAACCGGTCACACTTAAATATTACACTTCGCTTTGTTGGCAATACAAGGTACTCAATTTCAAGTATCTTAATAATTTTACCATAGTAATCCATCAATTCTCCCTAGATGCAAACTCTATTATTCATTATTGCCATGCTATGACTATGATATTTTGTATGATATTTGTGCTTATTAATAAAATACACTATATATGATTTAACAGTTCAAAAAGTTCCCTTCGCAAAATCATATATAAACTTATTCTCTATTAGATTTTCTAAGGCCTACACAAAAAATCACATTAAACAATATAATGTCAATTGAACACTTAAATCTTATAATTCAATCATTTCAATATTTGTAAGTGAAAACTTACATATTTCTTGAACCATTGAGGAAAATGTCTTCTAACTTATTTATTGACATCATCCTATGTTTTGTCAGGCATTAGCTCACGTAAAAATTCCTTGTATAATCTAAAATCATTATTATGTATTTCAATTATGAATAACACTAAATTTCAAAACACAAATAATAAATTTCAACTTACTACACGAAAGGTTAAACCTCTAGACAATTCAATAAAATGTAACCATGGGCAGCCTCAATTTCTTCTTTTATTAACATTCTTCTTATTGAACGTCCATATGTTCATCTAGGATATGTGAAAATGGATAAGTTACCATCAACATCACTTGTTCCTCCCCCATTGTCATTATGAGGAACTTTTCTTTCTCTTATGTAAACATGAGGCTCAAAATAATGTCAATAAAATGTACTAACTTCCTCCACTAAATAAGCATTATCGAACCTTCAACTCTAGCCTTATTTTTGACATTTTTCTTCAAGTGATGCAAATACCTATATTAGCGAATAGGGATATTACAATTTAGTTGTTAAAATATGCTATTACTTCAATTACAATCATTTTTGTTGAGTTACCTCTCAAATAGATACATCCATCAATATTGAATTGGACTGGCTAGTTTTTCTCGTGTGCTAAATACATAGGTAGATGCTCCATACAGTCAAAGAAGCTTGGAGGCAAAATTCCTTCTAACTTGCACAAAATTACTGGAATTTTCCTTTTTAGTTTTTCCATTTCAGCTAAATTAATTTTAGATGATGTTAAACTTTTGAAAAAAAAACTTAATTATGTTATTGCTTCCCAAACCTTATTCAGTAGCAACTCCCGAAATGCAATTAGAATTAGCCTTTGCATAAACACATGGTAATCATGACTTTTCATCCCAAATGATTTGCACTTCCTCATCTTTACACACCTTGCCAAGTTTGAAATATAACAATCGGGAAACTTTAGACTTTTCAACCATTCACACAATATTTTCTTTTATTTTTTGTACAAAGTGTAGCATGCTTTCAGTTATTTACTGGTGCAAAGATTTTTATGTAACTCATTCCTTCTACAAAAAAGTTTCAAATCAGCTCGTGATTTTGTATTGTCTTTTATCCTCTATGTAATGTTCATTATGGTATTGAACAAATTGTCAAAAATATGTTTTTCAATATGCATCACATTTAGATTATGATGTATCAAATTAGTTTTCCAATATGACAAATTCTAAAAGATGCTTCGTTTTCTCCAACTAAAGTTTTTACTAATGCTTGTATTAACTTCATCAGCTTCAAATTCTGTGACTTTCAACAAGCCTAATTCCTCAATCTTCTGCAATATCTATTCACCAGCTTTGTAAGGGGGAGGAGGTGCTTTTACCATCCTATTTTTAATAAACTTTTGTTTATTACATCTGAATAGATGATCTAGAGAAAGAAATTTCTTATGATTGTTAAACTAACATGTTTTGCAACTGTTTGGAAGATAAAATGCATAAGAATCATTGTCATAATAAGGACAAGCTAATTTCCCTTATGTGCTCCATCCAAATAACATGAAATACGCCGAAAAATCATTGATGGTCCACATAAAAGCCGCTCTCAACACAAAATTTTGTTTCAAAAACACATCATATGTCTCAACATCATATTCCTAAAGTTGTTACAATTCAGATATCAATGGTTTTAAGAATACATCAATTTTATGCATTGGATTTGTAGGCCCTTGCACAATCACTGTCAAGAACATATATGCTTGTTTCGTACATATCTATAGAGGTAAATTATAAAGAGTAATTATGATTGGCCATGATGAATATTACTGGATGAATTGACCAAAAGGTTGAAATCCATCTGTTGATAATCCTAACCTAACATTTCAACTTTTAGCTGCAAACTCATAATGGGTGTCATTGAAATGTTTCCATGCCAGTGCATTTGATGGATGACTCATTATTCCATCTTCCCGTTCACGTTCATTATACCATCTCATATAAGATGCAGTAACATCATAAGCATATAGTCTTTGAAGTCTTAGAGCTAGCAGGAATTAATACATCCGCTTTCAGGGTACTAATTTTTGTTTCATAAAACGCTTTCTAATCTTGAACCTAAATTGACCACAAAATTTACACTCTTGTAATTTCACATCATCTCCTTAATACAACATACATCTTTTTGCAATAATCAATCTTTTCAATAGGCAAACCAATACCCCTAATAAGTTTCTTCATATTGTAAAAATTATCAACTATTGTATGATCAGGAGGCAATGATTCATTATACCATTTAAGAATTTTATCAAAACTATGATCAGAAATATGCCCTTTAGACTTTATGTTCAATATTTGAGAATTGAAGACAATTAAGTCACTGTCTCATAATTTGACCATAATTCTTGGTCACCTGAGTGTAGCAAATCAAAAAATTGTTTTGCATATGGGTGGGTTTGGTTCTTTTCAAGATTTTATATATTTTCCTAAAAGGTATAACTAGCTGTATTATAAACCATTTGCATGTAAGGATTTTCATTTGCATCCACATTATTTTTTTTAAATCCAATCCCCCCTTCAAACTCATTTAAGTTCACTGATCACTGTACTTCATTACCCTTTGAGGTGCTACAAATCAATGGTTTCCCATGTCGTATCCACTTAAAATAATTTGAGATAAACCCTTTTCTCAGAAAATGCCTATTCACTTCATCAATAGGAAGGAAATGAATGTGGTTGCACTTTTTACATAGACATCTGATCTTTGGGCCATCCATATATGCAAGTTGAGAGCATGTAGAATGAATAAAAGCTTCAACTCTCTCAACAAACTCAGGATTAATGAATCCATCAGTTGTTAATCATCTATACATCCAAGATCTATCAACATTACTCATTTATGAAAACTTTTAATTTCAAACAGTGATTCCATAGTTAGTATCCTTCACGTTTCCTAAAGTTTACAGAACATCTAAACTTTACTCAAGAAAATAAGTATTAACCAATTGAATTAATCACCTATAATTGATTTCAAAACTATGATACGTGGCATTGTTTACACCTGTGAATCAAGAAAACAAGTTCTCTTTGTGACTCCTAGGCTCGTAGAATTTTTCACTGATAAACCTCACAGGAACTGAATCACGGGTTTCTAGCTTATATAGCATTGTAGGGGTTTATTATGGAAATAATTGTCTTATCTATAAAACATATAAGTTTGTTGTGTTAATGCTAAGTTTGCATTAATCACATCAAAGTTGAAGCATTAATTGATAGAATTAATCATTTACAATTGATTTCAAAACTATGGTATATGACATTGTTTCACCGATCAGCCTCACAGGAGCTGCATCACAAGTTTTTAGCCTATATACCATCCTAGGGTTTACTATGCCTCAAATCATTCATAAAATCTCAAACTCATTCCATATACAATAAATGCTTATTCAATCATACATCTAATCATCAATGATTCAAACATAACCCAAACATAAATAGTTAAGACTATTAAAGAAGAACATAAAAACTCATTAATGACTATGCCATTGGACCTAGCACACAAAAAGGCATTTTATGTTTAACTATACATGAAAACAAAAGATCATCCTTAAATGATATGTTGTACATCTTCAATTTCTAACATTTTATAGAAAAAGATAGGAAATCCTAAAGTAAGCTAGATAGGAAATCCTAAAAGCTAGAATGAAGTTCCAATTGATAGAATCAAAAGCTTTGAAATAAATAATCTTCATATTGTAACTTTAGTTAAGTGTTTTCTTATAGTAATTTATGGACTTAGATCATCTCATCATAATTTAAAAACCTAAAAATTTAACAAATTAACTTATAATCATGCTATATATTCTCATGTTAGCATAAATGAGTGATGTAACACCTAATATTAAGTATATATAAAATGGCAATTTAACAACTATAAAAAATTAAATGCTTCCTATATGAAGTTACTAATTGACCATATGAACCTCTAAAAATGCGGTAATCTTATAGTATATTTGTTTAACATTCAAACCCCTCCTATATTGATACATAAACAAAACCATAGTTCTCAATCCATAATGCCATTTGCAAGACAACTCAACTAATATCTTATATTAAAGTGCCGCAAAACTCCTAAAATTATTCATTTATCAATCCCAACATAAATCAAATATACGTAAAGAAAAATAGAAAAAATCCAACCAAAAATGCGGTGAGAACATGAAAAGTAAAGAGAACCTAGTCAATTAAGAGAGTATTAATAAAATAACCCATTGACAAAATTCAAATATTTGGAACTATAATTTAAACCCATCCTATATTAATTCATTGATAAACCCAACTTTAAGAATGTAATAACCAAAGACAACCAATAGGAAATGTATTAATGATAGAGATTAACAATACTTAAAATTTAAAGCTATTTGGATTAACAACACAAAAAATTTAGATTAACAATATTTAAATTTAAATTAACAATACTTAAAATCGAAAGCCATGTACTGAAGTTCATACTAAAAACAAGTTTCGGTTGATGCAGGCCATTTATATTAAAAATGTAGCAAGTTCAAATGGGAGATTCAAACCACAAATAAATACCGAAATTCAACCAAGCACACAAAAA
>JANKYF010000005.1:31393842-31411255 GCA_029829435.1 Erythroxylum hondense | reverse complement strand
TGAATAAATAACT
This sequence comes from Erythroxylum hondense, assembly GCA_029829435.1. Taxonomy (NCBI): domain Eukaryota; kingdom Viridiplantae; phylum Streptophyta; class Magnoliopsida; order Malpighiales; family Erythroxylaceae; genus Erythroxylum; species Erythroxylum hondense. Next base: position 31,411,242 of record JANKYF010000005.1, on the reverse strand, counting down.
AAATTTGTTAACTTTTGAATTTAGGAATTAAAATAATTCTCTTAATAACTTTAATCATTTTCATACTTATTCAAAAATAAAATTTTAGTTTTCAAGATCTCCAACAAAAGAGGAGAAGGGTTACACGAGAACGGTGAAAAAAATAAAATTTTATTGATAATGCCTTTTCGAAGGTTTAAATTGTTCACTAGCATGCCCATAGTAAAAACTTTTTTCCTTTTATCTCCTCTATTAACATTGCTCCCCAGAATTCTTCATTAGCATCAATCTGCAGGATTTGTTTTCCTTTGTTAGGAATCTTTAAGCTTGTTGAAAATGGATTTTACTGTTTCATCCTTCAAACTAATCAAAATTGGAGGACTAGTGATATGAATGGAGCATAGATAAGGAGTATGAAATTATCTTTTGTAATTCATAATCCACTCTATAGGCATTAACTCCCTTAATTGTTATGATGGCAATTATTATGGAATCTAGATGATTGTTGTCTCATTAAAGAAGATCAGGAAGCATCCACCTCCATTGAAGATTCCTAAAAAGGGAAAACAAATCCCACAGACTAATGCTAATGAAGAATTCTGGGGAGAAATTTTAATAGAGAAGATAAAAGGAAAAAGGTTTTACTGTGTACATGCTAGATGACAATTTAAGCCCTTAGAAAAACATTATCGCACAATCTACAAAGAGATTATGACAATCAAAAGAGGTATATAAGAGTTTAATTTTCACCTTAGTCGTTATCTATTTATTGTAGAAATGGACAATATGTCCTTTCCAAATATGCTAGATCCAAATATAAAACTTTCACCAGAAAGTCAATTACTTCGTTGGAAAGATTGGTTCTTCTACTATAAATTCACAGTTTACCACATCAAAGGCCACTAGTATATTTTAACTAATTTCCTCTCTCAACCTCAAAAGCATATTAGCCCTATCACTCCCTTTAGAAATCTTCCTTTCCTCCTTTCAATGGCTAACCTGCCAAGCACTGTAAAAATAAAGAAGTTCTTCCCTCCCGTTGCTGGATCTGAGAATAAAGCATGATGTCACCAATGTAAATTAAAGCACCTAATAAGATACAGTCATAAATCTTTTTTATGGCTCTTTAAAATAATGATGGGGTAACTTTTAGCCCCAGTGACATTACTATCTACTAGTAGTGGGCATTAGGAATGCAAAATGTTATGTTATACTGATTGATAATTGTAGATTGCATGATGTTTTAGTAGGCATTTTAATATATTTTTAGTGGTTAATTAATTTATTAATGTATGTTTAGGTTTAGAATTGTGTTAGTTGGCTAGATATTTTTGTTTTAAGTATTATATAGGTTAATGCATGTTATTGAGCTTTAATTTTATATATTTGATGTGCCTTGATGTATTTGTTAGTGTTTGAGATCAAATATTGAAGAACAAAGGAAATTTGAAGGAAGCTCGAATGAACACCAAAGGCCACGATTGTGATAGAAACGTTTTAGCCACGATCATGACAGAGACTTTGTTATCAGGCCACGATTGTGGCCTACACAACAGCAAATGCGGACCTACTTTTAAACTCAACTTTTCGAGGAATATTTTAGACTTTTTCGACTCGGGTAAAACCTAGTTTTCACCTTAATTAGAAAGACTACAGAAGGAAGGGAGAGGACCTAATTTTGTGCCTCTATTTGTCACATTAGGAAAGATCCAAGGAATGAGAAGAAGAAGCGTGAAGGAGGAGAAATGAAGAGGGAAGAAGAAGGGCTGCTATTCTTGTTGTCTTCCCGATCCATCCCGACCCTACCAAGTGACATTTTCTTTTTATCTTTGTTATTCTTTATTTTAAATGTATGAGATAGATTTGATAGTGATGGATTTGGGTTTGGATGATAATGTTCTAAACTCCTTTAGAGATTTGTTCTTGAATTAATGTTAATATGATTTCTTTTGATGTTAATACATTAAATATTGTGATTATTTGTGTATTTGCATGCTTCAGTAACAAATCAAGAGAGTGAACCGATAGTAAAAGGATTAGATTGGGTAATGAGAGTTAAACAATTTAATAGATCACGCAAATAATCAAATCGATAATTTGTACGAAGAGAGATCTCATGTGATAACATGATAGTTTATTAGAGGGCTTAAGATCGAATTGGATATGTGGGCATTTTGTTAATTGAAAGATTGAAAATTTCATAATTCAATTAGGGGTTATGTTTTAGGATTTAATAATTATAACTTTAGATAGAGTAATCTACCTTTCAAAGGTCTAGGACCGATACCATATTAACTAAAAAGCAATCATGTTAACATTTGATGAGAGGACAAATCCCCCTTCTCATAATCGGTTAATCTTCCTTGTTTGATTTTTGATTGTTTATTGGTAGTGCTCAATTTTGATTTCTTTGTGTTAATTTTATTTTCAATCGATCCATATTTGCTTCTTTACTTTTTTGTTTAGTTTCCTTTTCATTTTAGTTATCCTTTAGGCTTTATACAACTTAGAATTCAATTAGTTCACTAATTTCTTGAGGGATTGACACCTCATATGTTACACTTACAACCCGTGCACTTGTGATATATTGAGGGATAAGAAATTGTAAAACTTGTTTACTCGATCAAGTTTTTAGGGTAGTCATTGTGGAGTTAGTAGGATTAGTTTAATTCTTTTAATCTAGGGAGTTTTCACCACTCATTGAGTCTATGCAATTGCATGAACACAAGAATTACTAGGAGTATAAGTCAAATAGCTGAAACTTTAGAACTTAACATCGCTTGGTTCGAGAGAGCAATCCGAAGAGCTAGATATGAAGAATAAGAGAATACCTAAGAAACCATGGTGGCATTAATGGATTTTCAAAGGTGGTAACGTGGCCTTAATCATGGTGATGGTTGATAGGTTCTCCAAATATGTGGTCTTTTTGCCAACTCTAACTATGCATCTCTCGAATGTTGTTACGGATTTTTTCTACAAAAATGTAGTGAAGCACTTTGGGGTCTCGACAGACATTGTACGTGACTAAGATTACCAATTTAAAGGTCAATTTTGGACATTTCTTTTCGTGTGAATTGAAGTTCTCAACTGCTAATTACCTACAAACGGATGGTCAAACAAAAAGAGTCAATGACTTATTAAAGAAATTGGCTAAGTTTACTTGATACTATACAGTTTTGTTATTACTTGCACAGATCATCAACGATGAAGAAAATTCCTTTTGAATTGTTCTAGAACAATAACTACTTACCCCTCTTGAGATAGCCCAATAGATGCCATGAGGAAAGTGTCCAGCTGCTTACTGATTTGCGAAGGAAAAACAAGAATTGTTAGATAACGTAAGGGATTGTCTTTCACAAAGCATCTAAACTGATGAAGAAATATGTAGATCAAAGAAAAAGACCACTTGATATTGACATTGGGTATAAGGTACTTTTTAAACTAACTCCACAAATTTAGAAGAAGAATAGTGGTAAGCAAGTGCATCTAGGGTTAGTGTCAAATTATGATGGGTCATTCAAGATCTTTGGAAAGGTAGAAACATAGCTTATCATCTCAAGTTACCTGATTATTTAAAGGTACATCTCATTTTTCATGTAAGTTTTCTCAAATCATATCACGAGGATTCAACAGATCCTAAAAGGAGTCAAGTAAAAAGAACTTTATCAACTGTAAGGAAGTAGTTTGATAATCAAATTGAGAAAATTTTGTATCATCAAATATTGAGGCAACATAAAAAGAATGGGAGGATAGAATTCCTAATTCAATGGAAAAATAAACTAGTATTCGAGGCTATTTAGGAGAAAGACACTACTTTGTGGCAATTCGAAAATCAAGTAAATGAATACCTTGAACTTATTCTGACGAGGATATCGGGTTCATATGATCGAGATGATTTGTTAACTCCTCAACATTGAAAGACCCTTTTTGCTAGTTAGTGGTAAGCCTTGGCTAACATCTAGCATAAATTAGGCATGAGGAAGGCATGTCAAAAGAACCAAGGTAACTTAACCAAGTAAGATTAAGCACAGTTCAAGCTTCAACTAGCTTTGATGGATCATGGGGCATTGATTAGCTTGGTTAAGGCGAGTTGGACTTGCCTAAGACATTTTTTGTATGATTAGACACAAAATTATGCTCAAATGATAGATCATGGATGAGTAGACTTGACCATAAGTGTGCATTGGTCGGACCATGTGTGAATTGACTCGAAAGTTGGCTAACCTCCACCTTTGGATGAAGATTATAAGTAACGTGGCAAAGTTAGTAGATTGAATCATCAAAGAAATAAGAACATATGGCAAAGAACATGACTGAGATGTCTTGTCTTCATTTACGTGTATTGCTTTTACTTAAAAGTGAGATAATAGTAAGTTACCTACTAAAGTAGTGCCTAAAATGGTCAAAGATGTCTAATACCAACTAAATTAGTGACTTAGTGACTTTGTGTCCATTTTCTATTTGAGCAAAGGCTTCATTCAATTAGAAATAGTTCAAGCTTTTGTATCTTTTGTATTAATTGAGATCAATATAAAGGTTGACAATTTTGATATAAAGCTTTGTGTATTTTTTTTTTCTTCTTTTGGTTGTCCACTCTATGGTGTTGGCTTAGTCAATTTCGTAAGTTTACGTTACCTTTTGTGAAAAACATTTTAAACACGAGAAATTTGTTAAAATTGAATTAAAATACAAAAATTCAACTACTAAAACTTTAGCTTATTTTATGCACAAACTTAAAATTTCTTGCAAAGTTTTTGTAACAATTGGTAAAGTTGAGTTAAATTGCAAGAACTCAACTACTTAAAGACTTTTGGCTCATTTTTTATGCGAAATTGAAGTCCCTTGCAAAGTCTTCGTAACAGAAGTCATCACGAAGCTTAACTCTATTTTATGAAACCAGTACGAGAGCAACATCCTACCACTACCCAATTTACTGGTATTTCCAGCATGCTATCATTGGTTTTCCTTTATTACTAAAATTTCCAAATCGCTTGGCAAATGGTCGGTAATACCACCTCAGCTGCCCGGAAGCACTGATTATAATATTAAATACTGGAGCACCAAGCTCAAAATAAGCTTACAGGGTTCGGTGATTGTTATCACAATGGCATCACCACAAGTGGTTCGCCTTCCGGAAGCACGAAATACTCAAACCTCCTTACTAAACGCGGCGCATCTTTTTTTAATGAAGGGGCAGCATGACCCTGAAGCCAGAAAATGTGCACCGGAAGAGCATGACGAACAAGGTCACTTGCATGAAAAACTGAGGACAAAAACACAGAAACTGCTCCACTATATTTAGTGCAGGCTGCGTGTTGTGGGATTTATCATCTGATGATCTTACGAATCCTATGGCTTGAAAGTATAAGGATCAGATGCCAGATTAACGGTGATGACATCTTATAAAAACAAATGGTGCAAATCTAAATAAAATTAAATGAAATATCAATAAGTTTCACTGTTTCTTACTTCTATTCTTTCAATCATTGAGCTTTTGATTTTCATTCCTATGCTTCTCTACCTAGGCTAAGCAAAACACATCAAGCAAAATATGACGATGAAGAAGATGTATCGGCCAGAACCTGCACGGGTTAAATAAACAATATCAGAAACCAAGTATAAAGACAAGTTTCAGTCTCCCCACAAATAAAAAGAAAACTATATTGGAGAAACCTCAAGTTGCTCTTCATCAAACAAAACTTTCTGGATGTTCCACGTATCTGCATGAGTCCGACGGAACTCAGCAACTGCTTTAGTAACGGTAGATTTCACTGGAGATGGCTCTCCGCCAAAGCGAGCCAGTAGGGTAACATGCTCGGGCAACCATCTGAAAAATGAATACATTACCCATAAGAAGTCAACATTTAAGAAGGAAACAAATGAGAAATAATCAGGAGTCATAAGATGATGGAACTATGATCTGGGATGTGTCACATCCACAATTAAATTTTTTGAGTATTCCATCCACATCTCCACCTTTTAAGAGGTTAAAAAAACATGTTCACACTCGTGAGAATCAACATCCAATTAAGAACTGAAAAGTAGAATTCAAGGATGTCATTTATGAGTTCAAATATTACTTGAATATATTCATAAAATACTGAAACTTCCATGGTTCAGGTAAGGTGCATGGTACGCGCAGAACAAGAGTAAAGGAGCTTCAGATGTCCCCCAAACTGAATACTTATCTATTTTCCAGCAGGATTAATCAAATAATCAGAGTTAAAATTTAAAAAGGGTTGGCTAAGGATTTAAGTCAGAAAAGGTATAGCAATCAAATGGAGTTCAATGTCGATCATAAATCAGAATCACATTGCAACAAGCTTGTGTATCATATGCATGACTGACCCGGGTATATCATAGGGGACTGATAGTACAGAAGCCACCAAAGCAAGTACAGCACCGTGAACAGAGGCAATAGAATCACCACTTCTTGCGCTTCTGCACTCATGCACCAATCATTATGTCAAAGATTGAAAAGGAAAAAAAAAAAAAAAGAATGCACCATTTGTAAGTTCTTAATTACCAAAATAATGTGATGAGACACAAGAAAACACAAGTCATAATCATATGCAGAATATTCATGGTTGACAAGAATTACTGGAATTTCAATCAACATGACTAAAAGTAATCGTAACCTTTGCTTTCTCTTCTTCTGCATAGCTTCTGCCTCCATGTAAGCTCTATAACGGAAATCTGTAGCAAGATCTTCATCTCCACCCTTCATGAGACCTGCTAGAACTGCAGCAGCATGCTCTCTCACCTGAACAATGTTTTAACTGTTTTGAGTAGAAATAGAAAGTGAAATAATGATTTGTAGATTCTCATGCCAAAGAATTCCATAGCATTATGAACATAAATATGGAAGTTTTTGAACCATATAAAAACTTTCTGAACCCCAATCTGAACTTGACACCAACCAATTTGCAATGTTGTTTAGATGGAAACTTGCCTCAACTTGATTGTCTCTAAGTAGACCCTCAACAGTTCTCCAAATTTGTTGCTTCTCCACATTTGAGAGAATGAAAGTGTGCCTGCAATAAATGGAATAATTTGGTAAAAGAGGATGTCATAAATAACTAACAGAGACTTGAAGATCATGTCAGAAAGAAAAAGGGATGAGCAGATAATGGTATTGGGTGGAAGAAGAAAAAGAATCAAGAAAACAGCACATGAAATAGAGTCCCAAATAAAACATCTTGAAGAAATAAAAATCATTTCATATGATTAAGTCGATGCCTGTAAGATTCCCTAGCAATTGCATAATACCTATACATAAAAGTGCGAAGGTATGTCAAAGTGGCTGATCTGGTCCTCCAGTTAGAATCATTGGCACAAGAAAGAATCACTGAAACAACCCTGTGGATATGGGGTTTCCAGAAAATCCTCCATTTAAGCAATTCAAAAGCTGCTTTGGCAAGTGTTGATAGATCTTTGTTTGATGTTTCCTTCAAAGTAAACACATTTTGGTCAATAAAGAATTCAAAAACCAAAAGTTATTACAATGTTAGACAAAGGAGCGCCAAGATTTCTCAAAATGTACTCCATGCCAAAGTAATTCAATTTGGCAGACAGAGAAAAGGACACCAAGTATATATCCATTATCCAATAAGAAACAACATGACAAAAGAAAAGACTGCAACAAGGAAACAAGAGACCAATTGAACTCATTTCTCAGGAATCTAATTGAGAGAGAGAATTTGTTTCCAACGAATATCAAGTTTCTCCTTTCTTTGTTATAATAAAGATTTTTTAAAGATAATTGGAGTGGTGTGAAACAAAAATCAAATAGCCGGGAAAAAACTTAAATCATCTGCGAAATAATGAAATGACGAAACCCACTTACCTGCAATGCAATTACAGGATAAAGAAATCCAACGATAACATCCAATAAAAAAGAAGATCTTCCAGACTTCAATGCTGAGATGATAAAATGAAACAGCTGCAAAATAAAATGTACACATTTAGCCACTACAACATCTAAGTTACACCAGGTAGTTAAGTCTTAAATAAGTACCGTTTCCATCCATTTTACATCATCTTGTGCATCACCATTCAAGAACCCATTTTGAGGACTTGAACTTGGTTGACTATCCACGATCTCCAACTGGCTACAATTCTGTATGGTTGGGATCAAATCAATTGCTCGTTCTGTCAGAGAAAGAACCCAGCTTTCTTCATTTAGTTGGTTCTTCATGGTACTTTCTCCCTTTTCAGCAGAATAGCCATGAGGAAATGCTGAATGAAGCCGAATATTAGAGCACAGCACAGACAAGGTAATACCTATTGCTTCCCTTACCTGTCCCATTAAAACTTCAATTAGGCAAGACCAGAGAAAAGGAGTATTAAAGTATCTTTCTTTGTCATCCTTTAATCATCGTCCTCGTGCATCAGTAAGAGAGTAATAATCTGTTTATTGCTTTTAGGTTTTTCTAATTGTTTCCCAATAAAGTACAATGCAGAAAAAGAAAAATTTGAATAAAGCAGTAGAGCTAAAAGTTGAATAGTATCCTTACTTGGGCAGATGGATGGCACATATTAGCCAATAACTCATTCAAAAGTGTTTTATGGAGCTCTATCTCAGCAACTGGCATTTTATTTGGAGATATCTCTATGAGTGCAGCTGATAGAAAAGTATATCGCTTTGCAACAACAGTGGTTGATGCAGATGGAGGCAAAGGGGTCATTAGACAGTCCAAAATACGTTGCCGGAGAAAAGGAACTCGAGTGCCATATTTTCCTTTCCCTGTAACTGCATAGCGTATGCAAGCTGCCCACTCAGGAATAGATTCCACTGACTGGGCATGAATGATGTTCTTTAACTGAAGCATCATCCAGTTGTCCCATGCTCCTAAAAGACCATTCACATCTGAATGTAACACCCCTGCTAATGCTTCAGCAGCAACACACTGCTTGGATCTTTCCTTAGCACTTGCAAACTCCTCCAGGGTACTCTTAAGCGACAGCAATACAGACATGCCACACTCTTGTGTTAGCCGCTTAAAAATTCGTGCAAAGTTTGAGTAGAAAGTATCATTTCCTAACAAAGAATTCCAACTAGGAGTACGTGGCCATGAGGCTGAAAAGTCGAAATAAAATCGAGTGATTGATTTGTCTGCTAGGCTTTGGAAAGAACTACCATGGTTTCCTCTGGAAGATGAGCTCTCAGTATCACTAATTATATGAACATGAGAAAGGCTACTCATAGTCTCACTAAAGAAACCCTCCTCCTGAAAAATTCCAACCAAAGCACCCTCAAGAGATGATTTGGCATTTGCATGCAACCCTCCTGAAATTGCCGCTTGTTGCTCAGACGGCAATTTATAAGGCGACTCTTTTAATAGAATATTTAGAGCAGATATTGCGAGTATCCTTGTCTGAGGAAGCTGACTCTTTAAATTTTTTAGGAAGTGACCTGAAAATCATCAAGAAGATCATCCCTACACTAATTTTCCAAGATAGTTTTATTTGATATTTATAAGAAAGAACATAGTCAACAAGACTGACCAGCAGTTTCACTTAGTATTTCTGAAGAGCTATTTGGGTCATTTCTTGATGCCATAGCCATCAAAAGAAGTAACCTATTGGCCATCAGGTTATACCTGGAAGGAAATAAAGAGGAATCAAATCAAGCTGACATCTTGAATATCTAGAAAGTCAATCCCCAGCACAACAATAACTTGCAAAAGGACCATACAGTCAAAACTAGATGTGCCTGTTATTGAGTCATATTAAACCACATTGTTCTGAAGCCCAACAATAACAGGGCCTTACATACCTTACATGAACCAAAAGAAAGTAAGATATCCATTAAGCAAGGCAACTAAAGAAAATATGAAAGCTGGTGAATATTAAACTAATTACCGCCAATGAATGCCAGTAGAATCAAAACTCATGGATTCAATCTGAGAAATCAGAGCCCCAAAATCATCTTTATGATTGTCTGCTGCCCTGAAGATGTTCCTAGAGACTCCCGAGAAGTGGATATTGTACTTGACAAATAGCTGTTTGTATTCGGAATTAAGGGGGAAAAAAAAGAACAGAAATGAAGACATGTAGAATCCTCAATTTATTGGTGGGGGCATATTTTACCTCATTGATTGCCTTCTGGGCTTTCAGGGACTCGTGATGTGAACTGTACAAGAAAGGTCACAAGAAGTTGGAACATAAACTTTAATAACCAACTCCAAACTAAATCATGTGGCCCGTCACCAAATGAAGGGAAAATCAAAAGCAAAAAGATGAATAAAGAATTGAATTGTTACCTTGAAAGAATCCCAACAAGAAAAGCAGAAAATGATTTAGGATCCTAAAATAAAAGAAAACATCTCAGGAAGTGATATTTACCGAAACCAGTTTTAGACAAAGAATACTAAACAATTACCATGGTCAAATGCTTGAGAACTGTCTGTGAAGAGAGAATAGAACATGAGCCTAGTACTGCATTTTCTGGTGCGCTAGGATTCCTCAAGTTTTCAGTCAAAGAGAGCACACACTCTGAGATCATAGACGGCCACCTCTTAATAATCTTCAGCAGAGATTTTCCAGCAAGTCTGCACAATCAAATATCTCATTCTTTTGTTAGGTGATCCAAACCAGACACTAAAAACCGTGAAGCGAGATTCAGAAGAAAACCAAAGAAGCAGAAGCCTCATATGAGAAAATATGCATACAAAAAGTTTGGCAAAAATGATTTAAAAAATGTCTAATGAGTTAACAACATGGCAGAATCATCTAAACATTAGTACTCAAAAGCACAAGAACTATGAAAGTACAATCATTTAACTCATATGAGATTTTAGAAGAATATACTTACACACGAACAGTTTCATAGTAATGCAAAGAAAGTCTTAGGAGATCATCCCTCAGGAGAAACACGTGTTCTGATGGAGTGAAGTTCCCACCCGTACGAAACTGATGATAGGATGATTGAGATGACCTCCATGTAAGATGCATGTAAGCCTTGTCTATGTGAGCCCATCTGGGCCTGAAACAATGAAGACAGTTCAACATCTTAAAGCATTAGCATTGCCATACATAGCTCAAGCAATACTTCAGAGTCTGATAGAACAAATTACCTTTTCTTTCCTTTTGTATGTGAAGTTGCAATAAAATTTATTGGAGGTTCTATAATAGCAGCAGATTCCAACTTCCATGCCTGCCTGTGATTGAGCCATTCATCATACTCCAAACTTCCTATTTGATAGACATAAAGAAAATAGGCGTAAGTTAATAAACAAATTTGATGCTGCATAACAAGGGCTCACAAAAACAAATATGATAACAAGGAAAAAGAAAAAAGAAGATAAAGAACTTGAAATCATCTAGGCACTGCATCATTACCATAGTTTCCCAAAGCATCCATGATACGAACAATAAGTAACAATAGGACACTATCATCTGATTTTTCCTGTAATAGGTATCTGCGGGAAGTTGCAAATATTATAACATTCAATATAACAAACAATGAAAATCCAAAGTCTTGTATGAATAGCAAAGCATATCATTACTGGCAAGCTGCATGTATAATCCCAGCTGCTTTTACACGAAATTCTGTGCTGCCAACACTTGAACCAGTTGCTCCAGCTATCAAGAAAGAAGTATGACTTTGTTCTCCAACAATACCACTCCTAGACGGGATGAAATCAGGTAAGCAAGATAAAACACCTTGCAATGAGGAATCAATACGCAGAAGAGTCACTTTCAAGTGCTCTTTCTCATTTCCTGTTAAAAAGTAGCCACTCAATAGCAGTAAACTAAGATAGCAACAAAATTAACAAATCGCAACTGTCAGTCATTGTTGTTTTGAACCGTAAAATAAAATTGTTTTTCATTCAATGAACATATCATAGCATGTAAACACCAATAAAGCACTAGAACATATGCATAAAATCATAATGGACAAAACTTGTAGCAGGTGCTCTTCTTTGCATAACATTTTGATGCATCTAAAGAAAGCTTAACAGGACAAGTGCACATTTATTGACATACTTTAAAAATCAATCATCAAAAGTAGAGAAAAACGCATAATTGAAAAAGTTACCATACCGGAAGAAACAAATATTATACCTGTATCCGAATGAATTTTATTTTGGCATATTCTCAAAAGATCATCTAAAGCCGATTCAAAATGAAGGATCAAAAGTTCATTGGCAAATTGAACTTCTTCATCAGTTGCAACATGCCATTTTGGGACCACCAGAGGTTCATCACTGCTATAATCTTTAGTGCTTATCCATTCTTCTAGAGCTGTAGCATCAGGATGTCGCATGATGCACCTAGTTTACCGTAATAAACACACATTTGTCATTACAGACAACCTAAAAGACAACATTAAAATACTGAAGTGAAGACACAAGCTTACTTGTATTGACCAAGAGGATAATAAAGGATCAGGCTTCCCAACAAGGACCGAAGAAGATGATCACCACCTCCATTAACCTACAGCAATTTAAGGGGGGGCTTGGTTAGTTGGTACGGGAAGAAAGGAAAGGGTAAGGAATGAAAAAGGATGTTTTGGTAATATATTATGATTGGATGAACAGTATTTTCATATCCCCTTATGGGGCAATACTGCATACCCCCAATATAGTGAGGAATGAAAGTCATATCCATTTCTATTCCTTACTATATTCAATATAAATCCTATTACCATTTCCCCAAGTGAATCAAGCACACCCTAAATAATAAGCTTTCTTTTCAAATAACTACCCCACTTAAATACCAAATTCTGCAGGTAATAAGTAAAATAAAGGCCAAGTGAAACCTTCCAAGAAGGAGAATCAAAAGCAGACATAATGGCTTCTTTAAATTGATCCTTGTAGGGAAGAAGTGCAGGTCCCCCATAGCTGATAGCAACTGATAATATCTTCAATTGATAATCAATTGCTGTTTCAAGAGCCGGAGAAAGAGTTGCTTTCACCTAGAAAAAAATCAGCTTTAGCATCGGGAGTCTCGGCAAACAAAAATACACAAAACACCTCTGGACAAATGAAAAACCTTAGTTGACATTGAGATATCAGGACCTCCCCTTCCCCCAAAGCCAGTTCCTGGTGTACCCTTCAAAGAGGATATGACAAATGATAAAATTGGCTCAACAAGTGAACCCACTGCCTCTTCTGGGTTTGTGTGAACACATGCACAACAGAGCAGTCCAACCTCAGCTACTGCTCCCGGGAGAATATTTGTCCTGACAAACTTTGAAATTTTCTTCAAGGCCTGTTACAATAGATTACATAGTTTACCCAATTTATTGCACAATCTCAATATGAAGTAATGTAAAGCATGACAACAGCTATAACCTGATTGTAGAGTGATTTTGAAAGCCTCCCAAGTAAGATCTCAAGCATACAGTAATAATAAGGACCATCCTCAACAAGAAAAGTTCCTGATGTTGCTGATGAATGCAGGCCTTCATTCCTACGACATGATGTAAACCAACCAGTAGTTGTGACTTAGGAAGTAAACAGAATTGAGATACACAGGTCCATCCTATGTATTTATACAGGAAACAAAACGTATTGGGAAACAATAGCTATTAACTTACAGAACACTACTTGGTTCTAGATGTTGGAGTAATGAAAATAGTCGGCACAAGAACTCATCCAACCACTCAGAAAAGCGAACCATTGGCCAAGATGACTCATCCATGTTATCATCCAAAGTAGCAATCTGCAATCACAAACAGATTATCAAAGCACTAAACTAACCAAGCAGAAATTTAAAGTAAAAGCAATGACACCCTCAACTTACATTGGAAAATATGGAACCAATTAACTGCATTGTAGCCAAAGTTTTGGGAGGATCATTGGCATCCATACCAAGTAATGCGTTGGATAATGAAATTCTCAAAAGATCAATAAAATCAACCCCGACACCATCAACATCAACCTCCTTAGCTGAATTTGATAGGAACGTGAGAAATAGAGAACGTCCAGCATATGCCACTGACATGACAGCAGTTTTTAATTGGTGGGTGGCAGTCATCTGACTAATGGAAAAAGTTGGAAAAAGTTGGAAAACAGAAGTCAAATCCTCGATATCATTGAAATATAAAGTAGTTAATAGAATCTAAATCCAATCAGGAAATAAATGAACAAAACAATTACACAATTTACATTCCACATAGTATTCAATCTGATCCATTATACACACTTGGAACACTAACCGTCTCCAGCGCTAAGTGGAATCGAGATGCTAAAAATGGAAGAACCAAAGTAGGTTCAACATATGACAATATAGAAGTTGCCGTGGCAACTGTTTCCGATAGGTGCTCATCCTTGCTATATTGTCCACGATCAATTAATTTCAGCAATATATTGACAAAAGAAACCCTCTCAGATCTACCAAGAAACAGTTTGGCATGCCTATCATCCTCTGTGCTCCTATGAGACCAAAATTTTATAGGAAAAGTTTTAAACACTGATAAAGCAACTGAATGACAGTGATCAGAACAATGGCAGCATATTCTTACAATTGTTGTTCATGCTGAAGGCGCTTCTGAAATGCAATCACCAAGTATAGCAAAAACCGCTCCAATGAATAAGTCCAGCGACCGCCATTTGAAGGATGGTAATACCTACACCAATGAAATAGGGAGGAACCGCAACAATCAGAATTCAGGAAACGTCAGATTATATAAAGACAATAATCTAAAGCATTAGAATGTCGTTAAACAAACTGTTCCAAAAGGTTGACCAATTTCTCTAAGTGCTCCTGTGCTGAACTACCAGGTTTCAGTAGATAGACCTGCATTTGCAATTTCAGAATAGAGAATAGATAAACTAAGAATCACTTCTAAGGTAAAAAATAAGGAAAGATGCAAAATACAGAACAAGCGTAATAATCTTACAATCGATTTCGCAATTGCTTTTGCTGGGGTGCCAGATCTGTTGGAGAACAAGAACCTTGTGTATCTGGGAACGTCAACACTGAAAGGATATGATCCACTTCCATTTGCCACAGGAACCTGTGGTTTCCATAGGACAAAGTTAAGCAGGCAATCATTTCCAGAAAGGCAAAGAGGAAAATGCAGATTTTCTATCGAGATTATCTCAAATGTCTATGTTTTCTATGGCAGTTACTTCAAAGGCCCAGTTTACTAGTCTGCTAGCATAAGCAACTAAAGATAACTGTTATAAGAAGCAGGTAATACCACAGATAGTGCACACTTCGCCATGCAACTACTCAAAAAAATCATTTTTCAACTACATGACCCAATATAGTGATAGAAATTTCAAGGAAGCAGATTGTGTACACCAAACTATTCATAAGCTCACCTCAAACATATTTAAGAATCTATCAAAAAGTGTGGGTAAGAAACACTCCCAGTTGATAAATTCATAGTTCTTTATAACACGGGCCGTAATAGCTGTCCACTGGCCGTTCCAGAATTGGCAATTTGGTAGTGAGTCCCATATGTCCAAACTCCTTTTAACCCAATCACTGCAGGACCAATAACAAATCTAAGCTATCTTCTTCAGTTTTGCACAAGCCATGAAAGACAATACTCTCCAAATTATACATTACTTACTCAGTATAGAATGCCTGGTTGTCTGCATTTGTAGGTAGAAACAGTCTCACAAACCCCGACCCCTCAAAGGATGAGTTATGCCATGGATTTTCCAGAAAAGAACTGAAAGTTTATTTTTTGGAGAAAAAGATAAAAAGGATGTAAGGTTGCAGGTTTGTAACCCAAATTTGCAAAAAGAGCAACGATTATAATGTAAACTTGACCTAACTGTGAAATTTAATTAAAAATAAATGTGAACCAGGGGATCTATTTGTCAGGATTGGTTCCAGGCAAAACTCAAGATATCTTACTGCTGTGGAGGAAGAAACAGAACATTACCTAAACTCAGACCATATCTCCGAGGCAGAACCTGTTGGGAAGAATCTCCTGGAAGATCTAACAAGGGAAGTAACAGTCTCAAAATGTCGTTGTCTCAGCCTCCATCCCTCAGGACCAGTGTTCCTGTCATTCACACTTACAGTTGTCAAAAAACTAGAAAGTTCAATGAAAGAACAACACAGACAAATCCATCAAATTATAAGAAGATGAAAAAGTAAAGAAATTAGAATGCCCGAAGATTCTAAGGGAAATTGGAAACGTCGAAGTCAGCTGTGGCTTATAAATACGAAGATGAGGAGATAAGGGGCAAAGAATAATAATCGATATATGATAAACAGAAGAATTGAAAATGTTTTCCAAGTAGAATGCTGGAAGTGAAAATCAACATTAAGGTAGTTGTAATGGAAGGTAGGACAACACACAAGAAATAAGAAAGAAACGAGTGGAAAGAGAAACGAGGTGACCATACCTAGTGAAATGGGTGTGGACGAGAGTATCATACAAAGGGCGCCATTGGATTTTCAGGCTCAACTTCTTTCTGTACTTATTAAGCAATTTGACTAAGATACTTCCCCATCGAACCTAATCCAAACACAGACACACAAACAAAGCCTTGAGGATAACAAGAATATTAGGATATTACAGAGAGGAACAAAACAAAACAAAACAAAACCTGGGCGTAGAGTTTGTTCTGTGATAAGTTGAACAAACGGAGACCAAATTGAACAAGTGAAGCCACATCTTCCAAAGCCACTTCACTTTTAGCTTTGATGAAGCTGCAATAGCAAATCAAAGGATTTCTAAGTCACAGTCCAAACGAATAAATAAGAGAAAACAAATGAGTGTGGTGAGGATAACAGAACAAAGGCAGGGCAATAATGATAAGAAATGTCAAAAGAAGAAGAGTAACCCACAGGTCAAGAACGGAAATCCATTTGAGGGTGGAAAAGACAGAATCAGGATCACCGGGATCGAAAGAGGACTGGAGAGAGCTGATAACTGAAGCGAATGACTCCTTTTCTCTCTTCGTCTCCTCCGCTACTGCGG
The DNA here is from genome assembly GCA_029829435.1 of Erythroxylum hondense. Lineage (NCBI taxonomy): Eukaryota > Viridiplantae > Streptophyta > Magnoliopsida > Malpighiales > Erythroxylaceae > Erythroxylum > Erythroxylum hondense. The sequence continues at coordinate 31,394,366 of JANKYF010000005.1, read as the reverse complement.
GTGGTAGCCATGCATTATAGAGGTGCATTTTTTGCTCCTCGCAATCAAATTCAGTTTCCTTCTTCTAATTTCAAAACACGGACACCAATTGGGAAAAAAGAATGAATTCCACTTCCACTCTTTCTTTCTTTCTCTCTCAAATATAACAACTATCTATGGACTAGGGTGTAAATATATAGACACACAGAATTGGGTAGCCTGAAGTGGCTCCTCTCTTTTAGTGTTGAATACGCGTATTATTTTCTTTTCTTTTCAAGCAAGACAGAAGAAAATTATAGGAATCACAAAATGACACAAGACACAATTAAGAATCTACCTGGCAGTGCCCACCTGTGGGGTGCTTTTATTTTGCCACTGTTCTTTTGTTTGATTTTAAACTAAAATAAAAACAATTTTTATTGATAATATTATATAAAATATTAAAATAAATTTAATTAATTAAAAATAATCTATCTTTTAAGTTCCATTTTTAGTTCAACTTTTGGAGGATGAACAGGCATTTTTATCACCACAAAAGCTTTTTT
>JANKYF010000005.1:31321011-31338924 GCA_029829435.1 Erythroxylum hondense | reverse complement strand
TAGTGTACATATGGATTGGTTTGGTTTTACCTAACACAAGAATGAAGTAGGTGGTTATTGGTTTGGTTTTACCTAACGCAATAACACATATGGAGTAGGTGATCACATGTGTATTAGGTGTTTGAAATGTACTATAAATAGAAGGTTGATGTAAGATGAAAATGAACTTATAAGAATAAGTCTTCTCTCCCAAATACTCTGAAATTGTAATTCTGATTTTATAACAGAATTTAATTAATAAGGGGGCAATTGTAATTTGATGTAATATTGTATGCGCGTATATATATATAAAGATATCCACCGACGATTTACAGAGAGAGAGAGAGAGAGAGAGAGAGATGGTCTGGTCGGATCGACCCACCACTCCAGCCACAGGCATAGACGCCATCACTACTCCACTGACACATGAAACGAGACCCCCTCCTTTTTTTTCTTATTCTAACAGTGAGTGAGTGAGGGAGTGGTTATAACACTTCAATATTTACTGCTATTGCTCTTCCTTTTAGATTTTTCGTTTCATGTTATCCGATTGTGATCATTTAGCTGATTTCTACAATTTTATTGCTCCCAATATGTCCGCTTCCGGCGGCGCCACTGCCGCAGCAGCCGCCGCCGCCCGCTTCATCCCATACTCTCCGTCTCAGTCTGCCCCTCACTCTCCACATCTCTCTGGTCTCCGTTCCTCCTCCTCCTCCTCCATTCTTGTCGTCGAGCAGGAAAAGTAAGTACTTTTTTATCTGCTGGGATCTAATGCTTCTTTTTTTCCAATCTTGTTTGATTTAATCAGACTTTCCTTTTTTGGTGATCTTGATCTTTTTTTTGTGCTCTTTTACTAGATTCGTCACTTGATTTCTCCTCCTCCTCTTCTTCCACTTCTATGTATTAGATCAGTTTTATTTTTCTCCCCATTACTTGTTTCGGTTTCTTATATCATCAGATCAGCTGTTGATCAAGTTAGATTCTTGCGATTGCTTTTCTTCTTTGATTCTTTCAACTATTCTCTCTTGCTTTGAATTCCTTTTCTGGGAGATCTGTTACTGTTTTCAGTCCTCTTAACTTGTTTTCCACACCCTACAAATGATCTAGCTGAATCTATTAACCCCCTCGTTGATTGATTAATTGATTTTAACTTTTTTACTTCACATTTCAAGTTGTTTGAGTGTTGATACGGAGATTGTTATGAGCCTCAATTTAAATATATTCGTTCATATTTTTGCTTTGTGTCCCCAGACAATCAATCCCTTTAAGCATACCATTCGTTTGTAATTTATCACATGGAGGCAGATACCTTCGTGGACACCTCCTACAGTTGCATTTCCATTGACTCAATCAGGTCTTCTCTTGCAGATATCTGGCAGAGTTACTAGCAGAGCGCAATAATCTCAATCCCTTTATGCCTGTACTTCCTCATACTTATCGCTTGCTGAGCCAAGGTGAGTTTTCTGATTCCTTTTGTGTAGATCAGCTGCACATTTGAGCTCCTTAATAGTTTACTTTTGCACCTCCGTTGTAACTTGGCGGCAATACATTGAAACAAAATATTCATATTAACGACCTCTACGATTGGGTGCCTTTCCTCTATGTAACTATATTTGGTAGTTTGAATCATTTTTCAAATACTTCATGATCACGATCAACTTCTTAACACAAAGGCACGTGGAAATCCATGTAAATTAGAAAGTAATGTTTTCTTATTCACCCCTTTGACGGCCAATAATTTTTTTTATACTGTCTTATGAATGGCAACAAGAGTAGTTCAATACATTAAACAACCATCAAAGATCTTTTTTTTTTCATCAGTAAATCATCATAACAAGTGAAAGAATTAAACTTCATCTCAAAGTTCCATCTTTTTGTTATACATGTTAGGTTAATAACAAGTGGATGCAGCATGCATTTTCTGTTACTACATCATTACCACATTTGATAACTTTGTTACTAGCATTTGTTCATTCATTGTATGCTTTCTTTGTGATAACTTTGTTACTAGCACTTGTACATTCATTGTATGCTTTCTTTGTGATGACTTTGTCACTAGCACTTGTACATTAATTGTATGCTTTCTTTTTGATGACTTTGTTACTAGCATTTGTAAATTCATTTATGCTTTCTTTGTTTGTCTTTTGCTTGCAGATTTATACATAAATCTGTGTAACACACTTGTTTAGTAGTAAATGGTACAGTTTTGTGAGGTTGGATAAATCTTTTCATTTCTTGCTTTCAAGAGAAGGTCACGGCGAGATGAGCCGTTTATCATTACGATAGGTGTCAAGTGGGCTAAATTGGATGGCCATGAGTTGTGACCTAATGAAAGTGAAGTTGAAATTTATCCTCTAGATCATATGTCCTATCAAACTCACAACATTATTGTGGGGCTTAAAAAAACAGATATAATGTGTTAGAAGAACATCGGCCCTTATTTGTTAATATGTAGTAACTATTCTTTCACCAGTTGTATTTGCTTTTATTCCGTGATTGTATCCATAGTTACTATTCATTCTTGCTAATCTAACCCTTTGTAGTTAAAAAATGCGTGCTGGGTATTTGTGACTTCCTCGGTGGTTCAAATAGACATCAAAGATGTGAAGGAGACTTCAATTTGATTCTTTTAATGCCACATTCTTCTAACCTCGCAAGCATCTCCCTCCTGAATGGAGTGCTAGTTAGACAGCCTAGGAATAATTGATTTCAAGTGTGCAATGGATCGACAAATAGCTCTCAGGAGAGCTATGATGCATATGCTGAAAGATAGTATTAATGGGAGTTTAGATTTGAAAGGACATCTAAATTGAAAAATATGGGTTCTGAGCAAGATCTAGAAGAGGTGGAATATGCTTATTTCTGGTGAAAACCTAATGGACATTATGCACTATGCTAGGGATTTCTGCGTTTTGGTCAAGTTTTGTAATACTTCCATATTGCATTTGGTAGGTCTTACAAGATTTAGAGCATGCAAATGATTATGATGACAGATGCAAAGAGAAAATCAGTTGTACTTGTGTATCACACATATAAGATTGAGATATGTTTGAAATATTTTTCTGTCTGGACGCCAATGACCATGTACAATTTTTTTATAGATGTTTTCAACAACTGGAGGAGTGTAACTTTTTTTATTTTCTTATGTTTTTCATAGGTCATCATTTGTACTTACTTTTTAGCTTATATTAGGTACAAAAATGTACATACTCAGATGTTATTATAGCAATGAAGTGCATCTACGTAAGAAGTTTTTATCTTTGGTTTTCATATGAAATCTAAAACTACTGTCAACTATTGTCTTTTTCTATTAACATCCTTTTTAGATTCTAAACTTTTTGTCTTTGTCAGTTAATATACAATGTTATTAGACTACATCTTCTTGGCAACTTGGATTATCCTCCGTGAGACAGCAATGTCAAGAATCAGTTAGCAGTGATCTACATTATAAATTTGTTTGTGCTTATGATAGTGTAGGACTGAAACATGATCCTTAATTTTTCATCTTTGACCAAGTTCTTTTGAAAGTTTAAATATTTGTTTTGAGCTAGCATCAATTTTTGACCTAACTCGGTTAACATCAATGTTATCTGTCCATTTTATGGTAACTGCTAACTAATTTGTTAACTACTGCTAACTGGTACATCTTGTCTTAAAAATTGACATTTTTGGAGCAGAAATATTGCGTGTAACTACACTGTTGGGGAATGCGTCAGTTTTAGGTCAAAGTGGGCTTGAACATGCTAGCCCTCAGCCCTCAGGAGGAGTATTTACAAATGGAGGAGCCGATTCAAATGTATGGGCATCACGTTTTCAATCAGAAGTACGGATACTAACTATTAACATAACCTTCTTTTGTCAATCTAATTTTACTACTTTCTAGAAGTATTTCTGACTAAATCTTTTCATATTATGCTACTAAGTTTGTAGTTTGAATTTCAGAGTTTGTCATCAACAGCTGGTATGAGTTTGAGGCTAACATCATTTAACTGCCAAAAGCTTAACTACATTGGCATTTATTTCCAGAACTCTCCTTTCATTAAATGCTTCCCCATTCCTTGTTTCCTTCATTCTGGAGATGGAAACACATGACTATTGGAGAAAAGTAACATGGGCTTCCATACAGAAACGAAGACACATGGATTACTTAGGGCCTTCTGATATGACACTGTAATTACTGTTGTGCAGGATGCTGACACGATGAATATCGACCTTAAGGCTGTAAACTTAGGACTGCCAGGAAATTTGAAGTTTTGTGCTTTTTTTCTCAAGTACTACCCTTCATTTTATCGATCAATCATTACTCAGTTGGATGTGTTATCTAGAACAAACAAGTCTGTTGAGGTTGCTAAACTAACGTTGACTGCATTTTAACATAGTCTACCATCAACCTTGGATTAAGGATTAGAGAGTCTGCTATCAACCTTGGATTTAGGATTAGATTCTTATGTACTATTCGTGATTGCTGTGTATTTGAATATTGATTTGTTCTTTCTTGTATTTTGTTTTGTGCCCAGTGCACTGTGGCCTTTCTGTATTACTTGCTCTCTTCCTGTCATAATGGGTTAAAAATGGACCGTTGTGCTTCTCCAAGGAAGCTCTGGAATTTTCCAGGAACTCTCTTAAGATTTTTGTGGGGGCTAAATGGCTATTTGTTCTCATATGAAAAGCTGGAGAATATTTGTATGATTTGTGATTTTCAGCTCAGTTGCTACCATGCTGCGCAGATTTCAGGTTTAATACAGCCCACATCAACACAAAACTGGCTCACTTCCCAAGGTGGTTCGTCTGGACTTATTGTTAAGAGGACCATCAGAGTAGACATTCCTGTAGACAAATATCCCAATGTACAGATCATCTTTCTAGATCCATACACCTCTTTAGATTTTACCAATCTTACTCTAATCTGACATCAGTCTCTTACCACAGTACAACTTTGTTGGGCGCCTGCTTGGCCCTAGGGGAAACTCTCTTAAGCGGGTGGAAGCAAGTACTGAGTGTCGTGTTCTGATTAGAGGTCGTGGAAGCATCAAGGATCTGTCTAGGGTGAGAAGGGTTTATCTTCCCTTGGTGTTACTTATGTGATTAGTTTATTTATTTAGATCAGATTTGATTGTGAAAGCATTTGGAACTAATTTGAAAGATTTCTATTCCAAGGAACTGGCATTTCAATGCATGTTTGAGATTGATTTGGTTATCAATTTCTACAAGTTCAAAAACCATTCTCTATATATTTCTGCTGAAGATAATGACACCTTCTTAATTTATTGAAGGAAGAAATGATGAGGGGTAAACCAGGGTATGAGCATCTAAATGAGCCTCTGCATATCCTAGTTGAGGCTGAATTGCCAGTTGAAATAGTGGATGCTAGATTAATGCAAGCCCGAGAGATACTTGAAGATTTACTGAGGCCCATGGTAACCTACTTTTGCATTCTCTGCTTGGATCTAGCATGATTAATGTCTTTTATAACAAAACAATGACAATTGGGTATCTTGTTAGGATGAGTCTCAGGATTTCTATAAGAAGCATCAACTAAGGGAGTTAGCTATTCTCAATGGTACGCTTCGCGAGGAAGGTTCTCCAATGTCAGGCTCTCTCTCCCCTTTCCACAACAGCCTAGGTATGAAGAGGGCCAAGACTAGGGGGTGATGTATTCAGATTCCTAGTGGGCGTTTGGAGCTTTTTCTATCCATTTGAGGTTACATGCAACAGGTGTTGCTATGTCAGCCAATGCCTCCAACTGTCATCGGGGCACTGGCACTATTTTTGTGCCAGTTATGACTTGTTTTCCGTATGATGTGTGTTTATTATCTTTTATAATGAAGCGTAATGAGAGTATCCCATAGTAAGGGAACAGTTGAGCTGGGGACACGGTTGTTTTCATTTGTATGTTGATTAAGGCAGATTGAACTCCAAGAATGCCACTCTGTTAAAATAGGGTTTACTATAAGCTTGGATTACAGTTTTGATGACTGGTAGGGATAGTGTGAGAAGAGTATGGTTTGCTTGTATAAACATAGAAACAACTAGCCTAATGCAGTGCTAATCTGCGGTGGTGTGTTGTACTATTTGAGTGTACATGGTACTTTGTACCTCTTTTTTGTAAGGCATTTTTGGTCAGCTTACAGTAGAATAAATTTCCGGACTCTGATTCATTTTAGGTTGACGAATATACTTCCTGTTATGTGTATTTGTTAGTTTGCAAGTGACTATTGGTCGCAGAATCGAACTTAGAATTCAAGAAGAAAGCATCTATAATTGTCACTTTGTCAACAGATAAAGTTGAGGAAGCCTTTGTGGAGAATGTACTCTACACAGGGAAGTGCATGTTCCTTCTGTCACGGATAGTTTATAATCATTGGTCGTCCATGGCTTGAGGTGACGATCGTGGAAACTGAAGGACTTGTAAGCACACGTCGATGTCAATGAAGTCTTCAACCATTAATTGATTTACTTGAAAGATTTGGGTCATACCACTTAATGATTGACTTGTTTCTAGTTCACCAAACATTCAAGAAGAAAGATTGAAGATGGTTTAAAGCTAAATCTCAACAAGAAAAAGGTTGCCACGAAGGGTGGTGTCCAGTTACTTTCCCATAAGACACTCATTTTTAGTTCACTTCCAGTTGTTCATAGATAGGATAGCTTTTCAAACGAGTTCTCATGGATGGGGCACTAAACACTTTATGCCCATGATTTACACATGACATCAGTTTGTGCCTGTTGTCTGATTAGGCAACTTCCATCCTTTAACAAGGAACAAATCCTCCTCACTCACATTTTCATGTAGAGGGCAGCACACAAAGCAATATACAACAGCTCACACAAATATCGAGTGTTACATCTTATTCAAATTTCATTATTTACAGAACAAATTCAACAAGAAAGTTTACTGCTACATGTTACCATCTATTGTTCGTTATTAAATAAGTAAAAACCAGGGGCTTGCCCAGAATTTGATTACATGAAATCCACCTTCAGACATCATAACCTATTAGTAGGGAGCAGGAGGCCGTATTGGTTCAGACCTCTTCCTTCTCTTCCTCATCCTCAGCATCATCAATTCCAACCCAACAAGTGAAAGCAAACAAAAATTCCTTGAAGTTCACCATTCCATTTTTATCCCAGTCCATTTCTTCTGCAACAGAAAAGCAAGGCAGACTTTAAGGTTCTGTCATCACATGTCTCCTGACACAAAAGTCTAGGCCTCAAACATAAACAAGCTCGTTTACATCTAAATCTCCTGCTCATCAAGGTCCATATCATAACACATGAAAGCAAACAGATCAAAGAGAGTGGCCGGTAAAGAGATAAATGTACCATTTATATACATATAAGCAGAACAGAAAATTTTGCATATACATAAATACGGAAGGTACTGCACATATTTGAAGAAAGAGAAAGTGAATGTGGGAGAGCTAACCAAATCTTTTCAAAGCAATCCGTCCCGAAGAACGTTCTCCTGATTCATTGATCGCCTGAACCATCTCATTCTTGCTGACATAACCATCCTTGTTCTTGTCCAAGAATATAAATGCATCAACAAGAGTTTGAAAGGTGGTCTCCAAATTTCGTGATTTCTAGCATTGTCATGGAACACAAATATAGCAGAAACGAAAAATAAATAAAATAATTCAGGAAAGGGAAGCTGATGATCTCCCAATCTGTGCACCTAGAAGAACCACGTATGCAGAGATTAAAAAATCTCAACTCTTGTTGACAGGTTTAGGCATTCTATGTCATTGCAAATGCAGCATGTGACAAATCCAGAAATCTAAAAGAAAATTCCAGAACACAGAATGATTAATGTTACTAGGTCCATTCAAATATGAAGTCTCCCATTCTGGAAAAAAAGAGGTGGAACAACCTGACATAATGACTTAAAAACATGAGAACCATCAACTCAAAGGTCAACATATGCTACCAAAAAGAACCTCCTTTTTTATAGAAGTGTTCAATCTTTTTACCTTCCAATCATAGTTTAACAACCTGTTTTACATGGCCAGTAAAAGCAATAAGGGTAGCTCAAAAGCATAAATTATGAGCAATAAGTACTCATATTTGGATACAGCACAAAGAGCACCAGGATCATCTTTGAGAAGATAGACTAGGCAGAGGAGTACAATGAACTCATTAAACTCCATGCCCATATCCTCATTTATATCACAAGCACCAAAGAGGTCATTAACTTCCTCCTCTTGAAAACAGATATCTAACTCGCTGAAACATTTTCGCAGCTCTTCCTGATCGATTGCACCATTGGAATCTTCATCTACACAATAACAGACAAATTTATAAACATTCAACAAGAACTTGTGGGTACAATGGAGGTGTGTATTTATAACTTTCTAGAGAGATTAAAGCTTTGAACTTCTATTAAGTAAAAGCTTTATGATTTTTTTTTCCCCTGCTTGAACCACAAGTATCTCAATGGAAAATGAAAATAGAAGATAACTGTATTCATACCAAACTGTTCAAAGATGGTCTTGCATTTTCTTAAGCTCTCATCAATTTTTGGAAACTTCAAGATTATGCTGTTGAAAGATTTTACAGTAGTCCCTTCAGCTTGCCTACGTTGCAGAGCTTCAACCATTTTAGCCTCAAGCTTTGTTTCTGGAATCCACGTCTTTCTAGGTGAATCAACCTTTGTCACTACACCTCCCATTGTTCGTGAATAGTAGATAATAGGAAGCAGGATATGTAACAGAACAGTATTTGCCTGGACACAGAGTCAAACGGATATTTGAGAAAATGCCCAGGAAAGCACACCAAAAGATTATGAGAATATAACCATTTTAATTGTTACGATCAATAAAAATCAATGAAAATATTTATTTGGGTGAATTCGACCCAAGTACTAATTAAACAGAAGGGAAAACCCATGGTGATAAGAGAATTTGTGTTCCTTCCCCTCTAGTTTGATAAGAACAAAACCGTGTTTTATCAACTCTTGTGTTTGGTTCCCTTCAGTTTTAACTACCTTTTATTGTAGTTGATCTTACTGTGAAAGATACCGTCAGTAGTGTATAGAGATATCCAATTGGTAGCTTAAGTGGATAAGTAAAGAAGGATACACATCTGTCACAGAAAATGAAGATGAGTATCAAGATTAATCTACAATCACATGCCGAAATGCCAGTACAGATTCACAAGATGATACGCAGCATTAACATCAGTTAATTTCCAAAGTTATATCCCCGTATCTCCTTTTAACGAACCGGAGAATCTCATATGGTCGGTCCTTGAAACTATAAAAGTGGAGAGCTCAACCAATAAAATATCCCACTAAAGAGTCATCATGCCAGTGAATACACAGAGGGAAAAGAATCCTGAGCATGCAATCCGATTAAGTTGATAAAGATCTGAGCTTTGTTGAGTTAGTGAAACATATGGACAACGGGTGAAGTACAAAATGTGCATACTGACCTTAAGATGATGAAAGAGAACTGAAGAAGGTCCTCCGCTTCCTCTCAGGAAAAACAAAAAGACAAGACAAAAGGAGAAGTTGGTTAAGGATAAATATGATAAATAGATGATGTCCTGAGACAGAAAGGACTGTCTGCCCGTGAGGAGGGTTGAACAGCCATGTTTTGTGGTGCACCCTCCACGTAGTCCGCTTGTGGTTGCGCCACTTACGAACCACGTTCGCTGACTTTATCCTCTAACCCACCTTCCTCCCTCACTCCTCACTTCCAAATGTAAAATGTATTTAATATAAGTGGGAAATAGTAACCACATGGTGATGAGATTACTCAGTGTTAGGAAGAGGGACCGCCATTTATAATATTAACATACATAACCACTCTTTTGTTTTGCTTAATCCTACTAGCTTGGTTGATTAATTGAGTTTTACAATAATCAAAATGAATAGTAATAAGAAAGTGGTGGCTGAGGAAGAGGGAAGCTTCCTAACGCAACCACATCTCACCACTCATACCCTTCTTCTATTCTTATTCAACATTTTACTATTCTTGTGTTATGTAATCAAATTTCATTTATTATAAATAAATAAAAACCAAAAACCACACTCTTCTTCGTTTTATAGCCGCAGGCAGGGGCAAGCAGATCTCTTTCCATCTTCTTACATACAAGTCTCTCTCTCTCCCCCTCCCCTCCACCATAAGCAATAGATAGTCCACCATAAAGTAATCTTCTTTACTCTCTCTCTCTCTCTCAACCCCCATCATAAGCAATTAGATAGTGCACCCTAAAGTAATCTTCTTTACTCTCTTTCTGTTCCTCATGTTCTTTATTCATTTTTGTTATTTCTCTGCCTGGAAATAAAATTTCCTGCTATTTTCTGTTGGGTTATCTGCCTACCTGAAGAGATCGGCTGATCTAATATGATCTTTTGCCAGATTTGTTAATTACTGAATTGGTTGTATGATTACTCCTATTTCAAAAACAATAAAAAGATGTTAATTTAGACTTTGAACATAAAACAGTAATCTGGGTAGGGTTTTTTTTTTTTACTTTACTTTTACTAGCTTAATTGTTGCTGTAAACGATGGTTTGTTCTCTTTTTGTGTAAAAGTGATAATATTTATGGTAAATGCTATGTCCTTGCAGGTTAATGGCTTCAAAACGCATTAACAAGGAGTTGAAGGATCTGCAGAGGGACCCTCCTGCTTCTTGCAGTGCTGGTTGTTTTCTTTTACTCTTATTATCTTATTTTTCCGTTGCGTAAATTACTACCCAATTGGCCGTTCTCTTCATTCTCAACTTCGCAGTCTATCTATCAAAACTGATCTAACATTTCATTTCAAGATTGCTCCTTTAAGATCAAAGTAAGGAAAAAAAAATCATGCACAATGTTTTAGTTATTGTTTTATGCGCATATCAGTGTTATTTTTTGCATGCTTTATGCTCCTCCTTTAAATGGAGGGCCTCCGTTGGAGTTGGTGTTTGTGGTCACTGCTGGGTATCCTTGCTTCGATTTGAGTATAGAGATTTTACTGTGATATTAGTTAATTCTGCTGGGGTTGATGATGACCATAGGTTTGTTGCTTTTGTTCTATATGTTATACTTGCGGCATTCGGTATTAACTTACAATGATTCTATGCTTGTAGGTCCTGTTGCTGATGACATGTTTCACTGGCAAGCAACTATTATGGGTCCAGCTGAGAGCCCCTTTGCAGGTGGTGTTTTTCTCGTATCCATTCACTTCCCACCTGACTATCCCTTTAAGCCACCAAAGGTAATGCCTACACTGCTTTTATTTTGTGGGTTTCACTTTTAACTTGCAATTCTTTTTGAAAAGTCTTCGTGTTTTCCAAATAGGAAAATGAAAGACGACAACTGTTTGGTCATTACCTAGTGAACCAATATTTCATTTATACAGTTTGTATAGTTTTGGGCCAATCTTTAATTTTCACAAATTTAGCTCCTCATTGTTTCTGTATTTTGTCCTTTACTCGTTACACTTGGTGAGTGTATTTCAAGTTTTACTCGGTCACAGCATTGTTTAGGCAGCTGATTGACAAAATTGAGTTTCTTCCTGTGATCCACACAGGTTTCCTTTCGTACAAAGGTTTTCCACCCAAACATTAATAGTAATGGAAGCATTTGTCTTGATATCTTGAAAGAGCAGTGGAGTCCTGCCCTTACTATATCCAAGGTACTTTCTCCATCTGTTAAATTCGAATATCATGCTTACTTCAGTTAGTTGATTTTGGTATTATTGAAGCTTTTTTTCATTGTGGCGTTGGAATTGGTTTATAATTTGTATGATTTTTGTAGGTTCTTCTGTCAATATGTTCCCTGCTTACTGATCCTAATCCAGATGATCCACTTGTACCTGAGATTGCTCACATGTACAAGACAGACAGAGCCAAGTATGAGACCACTGCTAGATCCTGGACCCAGAAGTATGCTATGGGTTAATAGTTCGACTTCCGTAAGTGAGGAATGAAACCCTTGGTCTATTAGTAAATAATAGAAACACCACACGATGTGGCATGTGGGTCTGTTTGGTTCTCTTGGATCTAATATTTTATATGCTGGGATGTTGTGTAATATGTTGTCCTAAAGCCTTAACTACGAATCTTATACATTAAGATGTGTGCTTTGATAGGTTCCAATCAAAGGTATTAGAGATTTTATACTGGTAGTATTCTACTCAAGGTGAGAATGAACATTGATACTCCCTTCAAGTACTTAAAATACATTAAGAACTCAACTGATCTGTTAAACTGTGAATAGCTAACAATCTCTAATTTATTGACTGAATCCTATGCAGACTCAAATGACAACTTATGTTGAATCAAATAACAAATATTATTAGTTTTAAGTTATGATCTGCAAATCTGTAATCTTGGAATATCCACCTGATCTACTTCTACAATTTACATGTTCACATTTAATTCAGGTATCTTGGTTTTTGATGGGCACACATGCATGTTTTATCATTGCCTCTTCTTCCAAAAGAACTTTGTCCTTAAGGTTTACTCAAGTTGATAAAACCTGTTCCCGCAGCTCTTGTGTATTTTCTCATATAGCATCTTCTTTTAGAAGCTTCCTGTACTGCACTAAGCTTTTCAACACAAAATTTGACCCCCGTCTATCTCACCGAGTATCAAAAATAGCTTCAGGGTCTACATTAATATCTCCACTATCATCAAGCAGTAGTAGTTCTGTGTTAATGGCCTTACTCTCTCCTCCTTACCTTTTAAACATAAAAATATGGAAAATAGGGTGAATTCATGATCCTTGGAGTTTCCAAGCTACCTTACCGACCTTACTTTAATTTGGTACAGATCATAAAATCGGTTAATGGCTTTTGGATTGTTGTCCTGTAAATGGTTTGCTGACGATTAGGGATGTATTTTAAGGAAGACTAAATCTTAGAACTCTGCTTTTATTAACCATGTTTTATGAATTGGCATAAAGTTCCTAAAGAATGGTATTTTGTTACATCAGAGATTTTTGCATTCCATAGACAGGTTTTTGATGGAATTCTATACAGGACCAGTGAAGGGGCGTCCAGAAAACATATGATTCCTAGTTTATCTATCACCCCCCTATAATACACATTCAATTCTTTGGTTCAAGAAACCCAGTCTGTCCACAATACTCAACTCATCTCTGATTGCCAAACACAAGATACAAGCAGTACTAGGTCTAATATGTTTCAACCAAACTATTTTGTGCCATGGAACATTAGGTACGTTAGAAAAGTACCTTGTTCTGAAGTTACTGGTATTGAATTACTGAACTGGTTTATTTTTCAATAGGTAGCAGTCTTATAATTGGAAGAATATTGAGGGAATAAATGTTAAGAGTAGTCACAGGAAAAAGAGTCCATCAGTTCTCAACAATATTGTTGAGACCTTGGCCTCTTCAAGGTGAATGGAAAATGCAACCTATGTCTCATGACAATGGATGACAGAGACAATTAATTTTTGTCCGGGGCTTTTGCAGTGGACAAATATCTTTGTTCATGTCTACTGGAGGCGGATGACACAAATGTGGGGGCGTGAATCAAACAACCACTGGAGACAGGATTTTTTTGTTTTGTCTACTACCTTCATGAACGGCGTCAGTAACCAAACATTACGTAAGGGAACCAATTCCTGTCCAGTTATCATACCATAGAGAATCTACAGAACTATGTCTCTTGCAGCCTCATTCCTGGTCTTCAGTAGTCGATTAAGGAAGTTAGAGTAAGAAGGGCTAATTGTTAGGGCCCAAAAGCTTTCCCTTTGAGGAAATAACTATGCAGTCGTCTCGTCTATAGAGAATTCCTATCCTCTAGCAGCCTCCATAGTATTTTAATCATAAAGAGTTTTATTGGATAGCCCCCTTTTTCCTTTGGTAGACGTTTTTCACTCCACTTCACTTCAGGAAAACCAAAACTTCCTATTTAAGTTGCCCCAAACATACTTCATCATCAAGCTCTCCAAAGTTTTTATTAGACTTCTAGACAGGAAGAAAAAGGAAAGCTCCAGTACATTCGTAGTGAATTGATTATTGATTTGATCAACCAATGTGTCTACTGGTCAAACAAGCTCTCAATGTACTCTGGTATTGAAAGTTGGAACCTCGAAGTGCAATGGAGTAGGTAAGAGATTTTTTTTTGACTTAAGTAAAGTTGTGGGTTCGAACCGTTCTTATGTATGTAGCCGTTTAAAACTTGAGGCAGGGCTTTGCTTCTCATAAGGGACTTACCCAACTCGAGCGAGAATTAATCTGAGTGTAGATGGCTTAAAGATATTTTCTCATAGTTAAAACCCTCATAAGATACCTTGTGAACAATTGTCTACGAGGTATCTTATGAGATTCTCAACTATATATATATATATATATATTGAAAGTTAGTTAGTATAAAAATGGCAAGTTCCATTTTTCTTTCTAACTAACAGTAGAGTAGAAGAAAATGAACTTGTTATTAACCTCAATTGTAATATTTTGAACTTGTTTTTTCTATTTAAGCTTTTTGAAAATAAACGTATGCGTGTGGTTATATGTTAAATTAGTTCAACCCCTTCTTTTAGATTAATGTGGTGATGTAATTTTCTTTTCGGTATAAGTTGATTTAGCTTTTTACAAACTCTTGTAATAAGTGCTATATATTATGATCGATTCTTGGAGGCATGTTTTCCTTAGCCAATTGTATGCAAATTGCAAATATGAAAGTCTTGTTTCTTCTCTTTTGAGATTTTGACTAATGTAGTAGGCTAGATGGTTTACTTGTTAACCCCTTTAAATTGAAGGCATTGGTTTCTCCATAAAAATTTCATTGTCATACTTCATCATACCCAAAGTAATTAGTAATAAAGTAATTTAACTTTCAATTTATCACATAAGTACTCAATCGTTAACTTTAAAGTTAACAACGTTGATATGACACATCATTATCAACAAGCCTATTTAATACGTCACCTTTATATGGTAACAATGAGAGACATTATAATTAAATAAAAAATAAAATAAGGAGATGCTTGCTTGAGGGTAATGGCAAAAAAGGTATGAATATAGAATGAAAACTCATGTTTGGTATCAACACAGGTAATACTTTCATTCTCTCATTTTCAACAATACTTCATTCCTCTTGTATCATTATTAGCTATACTTCATTCTCATTCTTTACTATATTCATTCCTATTCCCATTCTCATTATCCTCTGTGAACTAAACACACCCTAAATATTAGGGTTCATTTCTTTTTGGATGCCCTATATAACCTTACAATGATAGTGTTATGCTCGTAGTAAGAATAAATCTTTCAATTTAATTGAGATTCCAATCCTCTCTTTATTGTTTAATTCAAGGTACTTAAGTCTCGTTTGTAAGAGATCATAATAAAAAAATAAGAATAAAAATGGAAAGTGAGATTTGGAATGAAATTACTAATTATGCACGTTTGGTATGGTATTATTAAAAATGATAATGAGATTTTTCTCATTTTTAGTTATCATATGATTTATTTTGTAAATAATTAATTAAGATATTTTATATTTTATAAATAATTAATAAAATTTTGAATGATTTATAAAATTATTAATTTTAAACAATTATAAATGTTTTTTATGATAAAGAGTAAAAGTATGGAAAAATAAAATAAATTAATTGTTAAATAAATTAATATAAATAATATAATATATAATTATGATGATAATATTTTAATAAGAATAAAGTCTGAAATCTACTCCTGTAGCTATTATTGCAATTTTTATGCCAACGAAACGAAACGAGCTGAACCCTTGAACTTGAAGCAAGCAAAGCAATGACTTCTTTATGAAAAGGTAAGTTGATAAAGACTCTCTTGGCTTAAATGAGGTTGTAAGGTCGAACTATCTTTATATATGTAACCGTTTAAATTTTGAGGTTAGAACTTTGCCTCCCATAAAGAACCTGTCCGACTTGAGTAGGGATTAGTTTAAGTGTGAATGACTTAAAGGTACCTTCCTATAATTAAGATCCTCCTAAAATATCTCATGAGAAGAAAAAATATGAGTTATTGTGTCAGTCCTGAACGTATGTGCTAATTGATTATAATGGACGTGAATGAACGAGGACTGATATACTACAACCAATAGATAAAGATGTAGAAGGAAGTAGAACTAGAACTAGAAATAGGGAGAGGACGGGATATGTCCCTGTTTAATTTCTTTGTTCTACTTCTTATCATTCACATCATCGCCTTCTCATCGTACCGTTTTCCTTCTTTTTTTTAATTACAATAGATATCCAGTTTAGTCAGACTAATCTTAAGTTCGTAAGACCCCATCTTAAAAGTCCTAAAGGAGGTCAATCTAGAACTTTAAGATCTCTCAAGTTTTTATAAAGTCTGTACATTTTTGCACACAAAGAATCATCAAATATTTTATTGGTTAACTGCTGATTGATCACTGGCTTTACTCAGCACCAAGTTTTTAACAATCCTCAGGTTTCTTAATAGCTTCAACTCTCACACTATCATTAAAAGCGAGACGTTCATATTTGATTTGATTAAGTAGCTTTACCCAAGAGCTAGAAGATCATCAATAAAAAAATTTTCTCTTTTTTTTGTTTTTCCTTTTATATGACTTGAATTCAAGACTTCTTATAAGAAAAAGCCTTACAGCCTGTTTGGAAACATTTGAATTGAATTCAATTACATTAATGAGATTGAATTGAATTCAATTTACACTGTTTGAAACAAATATAGTAATATTAGAATTGAATTCAATTACACTATTTGAAACAAATCTAGCATTATTAGAATTGAATTCAATTATTTCATATAACACATTTACTCCTGACAAAAAAATAATGTTATTAACTATTAAAGCATGCATTAGTTTCACAAAATCATAACCAAGACGCTGGTGCATGGGATAAGGCGTCGTCTAGTCATAAATAATTCAAATAAATTAAATAATAATGCATAAAATAATTAAAAGAATTTTTGCATGTATAATAATCATGAATTTCTACTTACAAAATTTGCAATTAATCACATGTAATTTGTACAAAATTAAGCAATTAGTAAATTAAGTAATAATGTACAAAATAATTAATCTAATTTTTGCATGTATAATAATCATGAATTTATACATACAAAATTGGCAATTAATCACATCTAATTTGTGCAAAATTAAACAATTATTATGTGTAATCATAAAATTAAATGATAATAATAAGACATACATAATTAAAAGGAATAATTTTAATCAAACCCAAAAATGGTTTTATAATAAAAATCATAAGATTAAAAGTTGGATCTGAAGTAGCCCAAGCCCAAGCCCAATCTGAAGTAGCTCAAGCTCAATTTCAGATTAATAATAATTTTAATTTTTTTAAAAAAAGAAAAAATAGTATCGTTTTCAACCTCCAGCCAGGTCGGGCGTGACCCAGCTGGAGCAGGTCGAAGCCCCGACACTCCAGGCCGCCAGAGGATGTCGGAGCTCGCACGAATACCGTCGTTGGGACAACATGGACGACGCGAACCGCATGAGACGTTCAAAACTCAAACATGCAATGCTTCCCGAAGGACAACGTCGAAGCTCCACACACGGTGGTCGTCCCTCCTACTCCTTCACGATCCAGACAATGTCGTGTGCACCATGGATGACGATAAAAACAACTCTAGCATCTCAAAGAGATCCAAGGGGTCGACAAAAAACAATAACCTCTAACATATATATATACGATAGAAAACACAACCCAAAACAGAGGAAAACAGAGACAATGGTTTTGATGGTTTTCATCAGATTATACAGCAAGACAGAGGCAACAAAGCTCTGATACCAAATGTAAGAATAAACCACAGCATGCAGGCATCTCATACAAAACATTTACGTAAGGATACATGCATGAAACAACATATATATTGGTTGGGTCAGATTCTCACGGGCCGATCGGCTGGTCCCACCCCATGGACCGACTTGGGCTCAACCCATATTCTCCTAAGCCCATCTGTAAGTGAGAAACTCCCATGCAAACACGTAA
>JANKYF010000005.1:31303561-31320911 GCA_029829435.1 Erythroxylum hondense | reverse complement strand
GCTACAATCATCACAGAAGGTTGAAGAAGATGGATCACGATGGAAACGCACCGTTCGGCCAGATTCAGGCTGAACCATATATATATGTGTGTGTGTGTGTGTGTGTGTACAGAAACGGAAGCTTAGTATCCAGCAGTTTTTGGAGTTCAATTCACGCGACTTATAGTGTGAATTGAATTTACACAGGAAGGGGGGTTTAAATCCACGCTCGAATTAAATTCTTGACTTTCTTATTGTTCCAACCAAGTGAATTGAATTGAATTACAAGATTGAATTCAATTCCTTGTATTCCAAACAAGGTGTTAAATGAACAGATCATGCCATTAAGTCCATTCCTCATATTACTATTTACGTACGGAAATTTGGTTTGGGAGAATCCAATCCAATCAAATCAAATCATTTTAATCTTTTCGTTTTTTTCCATAGATTATTATTTCATTAAAGAAATTGTTACCTCAGAAGTCAAACCATTAGCTTGGACTGACAAATGACAACAGCTCTATATCTTAAAAGACATGATTTACCTTTTTCTTGAAAAGTAAGAGACAAGCACGAGTAGGTTATTTTTAACTTTCTTTATTAACAAGGGATACTTCCTTTCATCACCAAAGCTGTCGGTTCAACCAGGTGTCGGTAGCTGCTGTACCGTATGCGTACTCTGAGGTCCTACTCCTACTCCTACTCCTACTCCCATTTCATTTCAATTATTTGTATTTCACTCTGACCAAGGAATTAGACCTGATTGCTTTATTACAATAACTTAATGGTCATCACCAAGTGTATCTGTCTAACAAGAGTAACCAGTTGACTGCACCAGACCAGCAGAACGTGCATGCGAGGAGTCTAAGCTTGTTACCCTTTACTGCCCTTCTTCTCTTCTTGAAGTTTTGACTATCTACTGCTAAAATTTTATAGTCCTGACAATTCAAATATGAAAAATAATGAAAACATAGGCGATGGTTATAGCCTGTAATGTTAAAAATGCACGCCTCTGTTAACTAGTAACCATGTAGCTTAGTTCGAGAAAGGAGGGTAGTATCCCAAATGCACATGTCTAAGTCAGAGACAGGTATACAGAGAATCACGGGGTTTTGAACTTTTTCTTCTTTCAACAAATTTGTTGCAGCTGGTTTCTCTTTTGCATGTACTTAATCGGCCCAATTGGTAAGCCACCTACATTTGTATTTAGACAGGACAATAGCTAGGCAGTGAGAGACAGAGAGGGAGAGCGACTGCTCCAGTGTGCCAGTGCCACACTAGGTCTTTTGAATACCCAAAATCCAAAAGTTGCAGAAGGAATGAAAAGGAGAGATGGTAGTATGGGTTGCTCCAAATCGTCCCACCTTTTTACCATAATGTCTTACATTTATGTGGTTTAATTGTCATTGTTATCGTACCTCAATATTCTTATTTTTAATATATATATATATATACAACCCATGTATTGCTGATTCTTGTATTTATGTGATATAAGAATCACATATATATATACGACCCATGTAAGAAATTTGAAAGTGATATTTATAAACATAGTTTCATCTTTTGTGATGCTGATTCTTATATTTATGTGAAATCAGATGTCAATGGTTGTGTGATCATAACTCTTTAGATAGATTATATGCTTATTTTTTAATACTAGCTTATTTGATATTGATACTATTAAAAGTTTGCTAAAGCCTTATTTTGTTACGAGAGATCTTCGACCTGTAGATTTTATTTTAGGAATCAAAGTTGATATGGCTGACTTTGATTTTAGGTTGAATAAAACTCATTATGTTGAGAAAATTTTGAAGAAGTTTGGTTACTATGATGTTGATCTAGTCAAGACTCCGTATGACTCTAGTATTGCTTTAAAGAAAAATCTTGGTGACAATGTAAAACAGGTTGTGTATGCTAAAATTCTTAGTACTGTGATGTTTTTGATGAACTATTCTTGTCATGATATTATATACTGCGTCAGTAGACTTAGTAGGTATACTTATAATCCTAGTTAAGAGCATTGGAATGCATTGATTCGTTTGTTGAGGTATTTGAAAGGTATTATGCATTATCGATTATATTTTGGTGATCATCCTCCTGTATTGGAGGGGTATTCTAATGCTAACTGTGTTACAAAGAGTGATGATATACACTCTATCAGTGGTTATGTTTTTACCTTGGCAAGAGTTGCAGTTTCTTGTAAATCATCAAGGCAAACATGTTTTGTAGGATCAACAATGGAGGTTGAATTTATGGCTTTGGAGTTGGTAGGACGGGAAGCTGAGTGGCTAAGGAATCTCTTAACAGATAACTCACTTTAGGAAAAACCAATTCCTTCTGTGTTCCTTTATTGTGATTCACAAGTTGTCATTCATGTTGCCAAGAACAAGACATACAATGACAAAAGTAGGCATATCAAATTGAGACATAAAATTGTATGTACTTTAATTAGACATGGTGTAATTTGTCTAGCCTATGTCAAGTGAGAGAGAAACTTAGCGGATTCGTTTATAAAAGCTTTGTATAGGACACTAATTTCAAAGTATGCTAAAGAGATGGGGTTGAGCCTAATTATGTAGTAACCTCTTGATGGATACCCAACTTGAAAAATCAAGTTCAATGGGTCAAACAAAGTTATGTGGTGACTACTTATTTGTACATCGTTTGTGGAATAATATTGATATACATTCAGTTGTTGCATTGCGTCTCTTAGCATAATTTTATTACGTTTGATGAGGCTGGATTGTTTAATCTTTAGTGAGTTCTATAGCCCAAGATTGGGTGGTGTGAACAGCACACACTTGATAGACTTACCTACGTGATTGTGGGGAGCTAGCTACCCTTCTATGAGAGTATTTGGGCTATCTCTCTAAAATGATCATAAGATCAGGGCATGTTAAGACTGTTTATTTCTCTAGCAAGTTTTGTCTCTGATTTTCTTGGACACCAGGCTCAAGACCTAGTTCACTTGATTGTTCGTCAATCTTTCTCTCCAACTGTGACAATTTGTTTCTCATGTTTTGGACCAAGTTGGAGATTGTTGGTATTGATTGTTCCAAAATGTCCCACTTTATTACACCATAATGTCTTACATCTTTATTACACAAAAGTCCAAAACATCCCAACTTATTACCATAACGTCTTACATTCATGTGGTTTAATTGTCGTAATTATTGTACCCCAACGTACTTATTTTTAGTATATATATATATATATATACACACACACACTCATGCATTTCTTTACACTCACTTCTGCTTCTCAATCCGTCATACTTTCTTTCATTTTTCTCCATAGAACATTCAAGACCTCTTTACATACTCATTCACGTCTGTAATACAAAAGTTTATTAAGCATTGTTCGTTTTGTTCTTTTTAAGTTTCATCAAATACACGTCTTTACTTTTTGCTCTTGCAGATAGTTTCTACTCTACCTTTTGGAGTGCACCAAAGCTGACGGAGAAAACGTTAACCTTAAGCTCGGATTCTATTGTCCTACTGTACCGTAAAAGAGAATTTTCGACTTATGGTAGCAATTCCCACGACTTCTTACATTTAGATAAGCTATTCCAATTTATTTATTTCCAGCTAACAATTGTGTGGGGGACAGTAGGAATGTGGATGCTTACGCCAAATTCGGACAAAGCAAAACCATAACATGCTTGTTGCATGCTATATCATCCAACACTAACTAGTCGCCTTCTTGTCTCTTCTCTGTCTGTATCCATCTATATATATTTATGTAATAAGACGGGGGACCATTTTTTTAATATATACACATAATATAAGCAGAAAAAGATTAAAGATTGAGAGGGATAGTATTGTATTGGTGATATAGACTCCTAACTCGAGCCATTTCTCCCCTTCATGCACCTAAATCCTATATACGACTTTATAATCTTTACGATTTTGTTTTCTCTGTCTTTGTGAAAGTGACCTCTCTACCGACGCTCATCCTTCCTCCTGTACCTCATCTGTCTTTACTTGTTTGGCCGTCCTCGAGAGGTGTGTTATACTTAATGCCCTACCTAGCTACCTATATCCTTGCCCCACTTTTCCCTAGAAGTTCTTCCTCTTGGTGGTGGTTTCTTCATCTTCTTGGTTTTGCCCATTTTAAAATATTTGATTGAGAAAAAGAAAACACGGTTTGGACGGTAATATCGTGTTAGTTGTTTATATGGTTGAACCACCTCGCAGGTCAAAGGTGGTATGAATGTATGAATAGGCTAATGAGATTAGATGGATCAGTGTAATGCAAAAATAAGTAATTTATGAAAGTAATTAAGAAGTACATGACAAGACCGTTATAAATATACATATAAGACATGGTAGCTTGTTTTTGATTTACGAATGATGGTTAGTTAATGTTCTTTTTGCCAGGGGTATTCAGAGCTAAGATCTACTCTAGCAGAGCAGCAGTTGCGATAAGTAGGATGAGAAGAATTTGTGATGTGAAAAGCAAGATGGAATCATGGTGGCATTATGAATAGTAGCAATAAATGAGGAGAATGGACATGACTGTGTTGCATTTACTATCCTCTGTTCTGTTCTGTGAACTTCTGATCTGTCTTCTTAATAAATGAAGTTTGTTTAGCTTTTGTTCTGTTGTGCTGTATGACTCCTGCATCCATTTGCCGTTTCCACTTGGATGTATTTATAAATTGTCGACTGTGAAGTTAACCTTACATTCCTCCGAGAGCATTTTAAAAATAACAGATGGCAATCATCCATGGATGGGACAAAAGCTTGTGCTTTTTTTTACCGTCTCCATTCCCAAGAGTCAAGAGAAGAGGGGCCGGAAGAAGGTAAGTCAGTCTCTCAAGTTAAAAACCATAATTAGGTAATCTACGTACCAACCACTGTTAGGTTAACTAATTAACACTGTAAAATGTAAATCACAGTGGAGGGGCATGCAGAGGGACTGATAAGACCTCCCCAATTCATCATGTTCAGTTCAGACAGAGAGACAAATGCTTAGTGAGACACCGCAGGTTGGATGCTCTAACTTACGAACGGTCTTAACTACACCTACTTGTAGGGATGTTCCTCTTTTCTTGGAAATCCAAATATCATTTAATAGTTGATACTTTCTGGTAGATATTTGTGGAGTAAATGATAAAACAAAGGTTAGTATTGTTTAAGAGGACTAATCTGTTTTACGAAATTAAGATTATGTAATCTGACACGTAAGCACAAGTTGGCAACGTAAAGAAACCAATTCATTCTCTACGCTTCATCGCTGGAACCTTCAGCTGCTCCTTTACATCCTTCTCGTTTGCATTGGAAAACACATACATACATATCATACACAAGAAGACACGGGCAGAGACAGAAAGAATCAGAGAATATGAATTTTTTAGACAGGTAAAAAAAAAAACAAAAAGGTGAAAACTTGCTTTGCTACAGAGTAAGGAGAAGAGAAACACACGCGCATTTGGCATTCAGATCTCTCTTCCCTTCTCTTTTTCCCTCTTGCGCTCAAATTAGCTACATTTCTGCAACCTCACTTGTAAGTACGCATAAATCTGAGGCGAGGCAACTTCAACCGAAAATAGAGCCCTTTTCGATCATGCGATAATCCATCGACATCAAGTTTGCTGCTTTCCCTTTGGGTGAGTTTGAAGATCCGTACGTTTCCTGCTTTTGTTTCTGGGTTTCAATTTGAGGAGCTCTTCCGTAAGTTTTGTAATCTAAAGTATGATACCGATGGTTTATTGCTCTACTTTGTAACGCTCTTTTTCTTTTTTTTTTCAGTTCACAGAGAACTTCATTATTTTCTTTCCCTCTTTGTTTCTGTTCAGCTAGTAATAATTTTAAAAGACATGGGTAGTGTGGTGGGGTTGTCACCTGGGGTGCATTTATTAGCTGAATAAATACAACAGAAGTTGTTCTTGGCACATCGATCCGTATGATTCCCTGTTCGATAAAGGACTGAACTTGGCTTGATGCAAACCTAGAAAAGAAGTGAGCTTGACAACCGTTGGCAGAATTATAAGCCATGTTTTTCCCATAATCATCCAAGTTTTTGTCTTTAGTTCATTCAGATCCGCGAACTTCGTCAACGACTTTAAGTGCCTTTTAGGTTCCTTGTTCCGCAGGTTTTATTCTTCGTTAACTGTTTGTAAATTTCAGCAGAGATTTTGCACGTCTCTACTTTAATCACTTTGATGCAAAAGAGAGGATGTCTGAATGCTGAAGTTTTAAAAAGCCAAAAGAAAACTGTTTATTGCAGTATACGTCTCCACAATGTATCTTTTCTCTTTCCCGTTTTCTAATTTACTAATCCTTCAAGTCACTAAAGAAAACAGTAATCTGTTGGTGTTTTCAGTACAATTCATTTAAGTCTCTAATTCCTAAATGGTAATGCTTCTCCTTTTGTATGTTAGCAGTGTTGATGACATTATCTTCGTTTTTTGATAGTTCAGAGCGGCATATATACTTTCTCTACTGTGAGGTTTTCCTAGAAGCTCTTTCTTCCTTTGAACGTTTTGGCTTCCTCTTCCTTTGTTGATATGTCAGGTACGTCGTCTATTGGTAGTTAGTTGGTTTGTGATTCTGCGATTTAAAGTTGGAGAGAAGTTGATCCATTTCGTGTTTAACCTCTTTTGTCACTATTTCTTCTGAAGGTTTCGAAGGAATCGGAGCTAATGATGATATAAGAGAGAAAAGATCTGATTTTGAGAATTCAGAAGATGAGAGGAGGCGGTCAAAAATCGGCAATCTTAAGAAGAAGGCATTGAATGCTTCCAATAAGTTTACACATTCTCTCAAGAAAAGAGGGAAACAGAGAACTGATTACAGAGTTTCTTCCATATCCATAGAGGATGTTCGGGACGCGAAAGAGGAGAGTATTGTAGATGAATTGCGCCAAAAGCTTCTTGCAAGGGACTCGTTGCCTCTCAGGCATGATGACTATCATACTTTGTTAAGGTCTGTCGGCTGTTTCTTTTGGTCTCTGAGTAATCTCTTTGATAGATTTGCTTGCTCAATTTCATATGATTTTACTCTTGACTCATAGGTGTTGTGGTTATTCAAACTTTGTAGATTTCTGAAAGCCAGAGATTTTAACATAGAAAAAACAATCCAGATGTGGGAAGAAATGCTTAACTGGAGGAAAGAGTATGGAACTGACACCATCCTAGAGGTAAGAACAAAATAATCTGTGGCACTTAAAAATGAAAAGGAGTTTTCTTGAGTATTTTCTCAATGAGAACTCAGTAGCAGTTGTATATTGGCTTTTTCTACCATAGTTCCTTCCTTAAATTACCTTCCCATTTTTCACTTGACTGCAACGGTACATTCTTTAAAAAATAATTATTAGGATTTTGAATTTAAAGAGCTGGGGGAAGTCTTGCAATACTATCCTCAGGGGTACCATGGAGTGGATAAAGAAGGCCGACCTGTCTACATTGAAGCTCTTGGACAAGCTCACCCCAGTAAGCTGATGCATATTACCTCTATTGATCGATACATAAAATATCATGTCCAAGAGTTTGAGAAGGCTCTACTCGAGAAATTCCCTGCTTGTTCAATTGCTGCAAAAAGGCAAATATGTTCGACAACAACAATATTGGATGTCCAGGGCTTGGTACGTATGATTCTGAACTTTCCCCTATATTTACTTGTAAGGGCTTGGAAATTTGGGTCACTGCCTAACTTTCCTTTCCTCATGCGCTTTAGAGGGTGCAATGAATGCTCACATCCAGTTTTCATGTTTCATATGTTCTTCTTCAGTAGTATGTATGAGACACTTATATCTGGAAAGGTAAAGAAATGTATTGGTTCAATATTGGTTGTTGATATGTACTCTATCTCTGTTGCTGAATGTTTGCGGGTCTTGGTGCTGGTTTTTTACATATTTCAACGGTTATTGATGTAAGTTTTTAATTTTTCTTCAATAAAAAAGGGCATGAAGAACTTTACTCGAGCTGCGGCAACTCTCTTGGCTTCCATGACAAAGATAGACAACTGTTACTATCCTGAGGTACTTATTTCAGTCAAATGGTGCCTAATCTTTTGGATGGTTAATTGATTCTAACATCATATGAGCCATCAGACATTGCATAGGATGTTTATTGTCAATGCTGGTCCTGGTTTTAAGAAGATGCTTTGGCCTGCAGCACAGAAGTTTCTGGATTCAAAGACTATAGCAAAAATACAGGTAAAATATACAGCATTCTGCGTGCAGCTTTATATGTTTCTTTTCTGGCAGTCAGTGATTGACTATAGCTGTAAAATTACAGGTTTTGGAACCCAAATGCCTGTCTAAGCTGCAGGAAGTTGTTGATGCAAGGTCTGAATTTTTCTATTTCCTTGAGATTTGTTTTCCTTCCCAAATCGCTTGGTTATTTACGTATTTTTCCCACTTTCAGTCAGTTGCCACACTTCTTGGGTGGTTCTTGCACTTGTTCTGCTGCTGGAGGGTGTCTTTATTCCAACAAAGGTCCATGGAACGACCCTGAAATAGTGAAGGTAGGCTTCCTTCTTGTGGAAGTTAATTTTGCAAATTCTTTGTGCCGAGTTTAATGATCTCTCTTTGTGGCTTGAGCCTTTTCTTTGAATTTTTTGTAGTGGAAATTAACAATTTTCATGTTATAGCTTGTTCATAATGTGGAAGCGGCTCTTGTGAAACAAATCAACAGGGTGTCTAATGACCAGCTGAAATTAGACTCCTATGTTCAGATACGTTCTTTGAAGGCATGGCTCTCTCACAGAATAATTCATAGCTCTAGTATACATGTCCTTGATGCAGCTTTTTTCTTTTTCCCTTTCAGGGAAGAACAAGTGACACATCAACAGCAGAATCAGGATCAAATATTGACGATCTTTCTTCTCCAATAGGACGAAGGAGCTCTACATGTAGATGTTTGGCCCCCGTTCATGAAAAAGTAAGTTACACATAATGCAATTTGTTAAACTGATGCAGCTGTTTGAGCTTACATGTGCAATAACTTGCTTGTGTCTGATTGCGTATGTAATATGTATTTTTGCAGGTACAGACATCAGATTCAACTGCATACTACAGTTGTGACGATAGTTTCGCAGTAGTAGAGAAAGCTATAGAGAGCAACTCACTAATTAAACATCCCGACAATCAATCTCATATCAGTGATTTTAGAAACATTCATCGCGGAGGGACATCAAATGCTGAAGGTAGTACTTGATGTTTTTCTTGCTACATAGTGCATTTGAAGATAATGCTTGCTTACTACAACGACAATAAGCTTGAACTCTACAAAAGGTTGCTATAATGGACACAAGAAAACAACTCATCTCGGTTTGCATTTATATGCAAATGATGCCATGCTCTCTATTTGATGGATTTGGTGCATGTTTGTGGATGTGTGCTGTGATTCCTACAAATTGTTTTTCTTTCTCGTTAATTGAAAGGAGAGTTTTAAGCATGGCTCTGCTTGTAAGGTTCTCACGGACACTTGTGCTCTGCTGTTGTTCTCATGTGGTTTAAGTATTTGATTCATGTCTCATTTCAGGAGGTCTTCTCTTTTACTGGTCTGGCATCATTAAGGAAAAGCTTGGGAAGAGGAATGTCCTCTGTGTGACAAGAACGACAATATCATTCATAGTCCAATTAATTGCCTTTTTACAAAGTTTACCATCTCAATTTTGGAGACGACGCAACAGTATTTGCCCATCTAACGTGAGCGATCACAGCATTACAAGACACTCTACAGTTGTTGAAGCTGTGATTGATGAAGAGTGCATCCATCCCTGCATAGAGCGTCTTCAGAGACTAGAAAAAGTAGTCGAGGAACTAAGCAAGAAAGAATCTAAAATACCATTGGAAAAGGAACAAATGCTCATGGAATCCCTGGAGCGGATAAAATGTGTGGAGTTTGACCTTGAGAAAACAAAAAGGGTAAGTAAATTTTGGATAAATTGAAGATGGATATTCATTGTAGAGATGAAAGAGCTTATGCACAAATATACTGTTCTTGTAGGTCCTAAATGCTACAGTAATAAAGCAACTTGAGATTGTTGAGCTTCTGGACAATGTACGAGAGTCTGAAAGCCATGTAAGTAACTGATAGTGGATTACAAAGACAGATAAGTTTCTTCAGTTAGAGAACCTCCCTTTTACATTCTTGGATATTTGATCTTGTTCCAGGCTTTAAAGTGAAGTTTTGTTAGTGTTGTGTAAACAAATTGTTGAACGGCTTGCCTTGTTGATGAATATGTTTAAAGCAGTTTTTGTTGCCTTGTTTAAGATTATAGATGTTGCTTGTAACACTGACGGGATCCTTCTTGCAGAGGAGGCGGCTTTTCTGCTAAGCTAAGCAGCTAAGAAGCAGGGACATACATGCCAGTGGATGTGAGAATAGGAAAAGCAACAACGGTTGTAGGCTGTAGGAGCATGGTGCAATATTTTTAAAGTATACCCTTTTGACTTCTTTACTTTTGTAATCTTTTCTTCACTGTTGATTCCTAGCCGACAAAGTCAACCCTCATTCCTCGACAGTGTTTTTTTCTTTTTAACCCCCAGTATTAAAACTGTAAATTACGATGGTAAAAACAAAAATGAACCCTGACAAAGAAAATGGATGCTGTCAAGATGTTCAAAGAATACTGTACCTTTTTATTTTTATGTTCAACCAGCTAATCAAAACCCTTAGATTAAGCGAAGAATAATTTAAAAAATTTAACTCGAGATTTTTTAAAGATAAAACACACTCCTTTGGTAAAAAATAGATTAGAAGTCATTTCAATTGTTCCCTAAAGTTTATACGGAGATTATCCGGTTTTCTTTAAAATATTTTAAAAGTGTCCTCTTGATAATAAAAAGGATTTATGCATAATGCCCTACAAGTAAAAGATTATCAAATGATTAAGTTCTTATTTATCTAAATGATCAAGATAAGGTGTAATAAAAATTACAGTGATTGTTACATATGGAATAACTTCATTCTTTCTTATTCTTACTATACTTACTTGGAAATTTCAACTCCTAAGTATTTTCATAGATAAAGCACACCCTTTTGATAATTTTATTTAAAATTACTTAAAAATTTTCTCAATGTTTTTTTAACATTAAGTTTTTTTTTACTTTCAAAACAAATTTTATCTTGACTATGAAAGGATTATTGCCTTATGTTCTGCATATAAATGGTTATGTAATGATTGAACTTTTAATTTATTTAAATTGTCAAGACAAGGTTGCAATAAAAATTATAATAATTGTTTACACATGCAAATCATTCATTCTTTCATGTTCTTCATATAATTAACTTACATTGCATTAAAACTCTCTTAAATTATATTTGGTGCTCCGGTTACTCATTTTAATCCTTTGATTATTTTACTCTTTCATTGAACTTGATATGACTTTTAAACTTGCATTTTTGACAAACTAACTTATTAATATCACCAAATATAAAAATATTGGTAGTAATATATATATATATATTTACCAAATTATGAGTTAGAATCTCACTTGGTCCAATAAAAAGCTTATGGGTTTCTTATTTTAAATTTTTTGAAATCCTTTAAGTTAAAATGAAACTTTAATTTATCAATACTCACAAATTTCACAATCAAGTCCCAATAAATTCTCACAGCAATGATATATAATAAAGTATGATTTTCCATTGTTCACTTAGAAAAATAAATTTCAGTAAACGCACCTTTAATGGATGCCTACTGCACGCAACAACATATCACTATCTTTATTTTATCCCTGTCATGTTTTCTTTTCATCTAACAAATTTATCTTTAACTGCTTGTTTTTTTTATATAAAGAAAATTGATTGAATGAAATAAGTTAAGATACAAAAATAAGAGAGTTCCAGGTGTAGACCGAGTCAACAAAAGCAAAGAAACCTATCTAATCATAGTAATAAATACAGCCTAAGGAAACATAGTACTATATCATTGGAACTTTGGTAATGGTTGGAAATATATGATGCAATTTGATCAGTTCATTGATGCCTTTTCAACCCCACTTGAAGATGTGCTGCTTACCAAAGAAATCCTTAAATACGTAAAGAGGAGCGTATAGATGAACTGCATCTTTGTTGTAGCTTCTTGATCATAATGATCTCCCGAATCTCCGCTAAAATTAAAGATATCAAACACTCTTTAGTGGATGATTGATGCTTGAACAGTCGGAGGCTGCGTTCCTGCCATAAACTGTAAATACAAACGCCCAGGACAATGAGGTGGATTGGTGAATTCACAGAGAGTCCATTTGTGATCGCTAAGATGGTTGACCATGGATTCATCCAATAACAAGAAGCAGTGACATAATCCCATATTGCATTGTTAAAAGGACATTCAAAAAATAGATGGTTGCAAGATTCACTCTATGTGGAACACATTCGACAGTTGTTATTCGTTGGGATATAAGGAAGTCGATCCGCTATAGAAAGCTTGTTCTGGATAGCTAACCAGTATATGAAAGACATTCTCGGTAATAAGTGCTTATTCCAAACCTTAGTGGCCCAAGGAACTGCGTGACGATGACTGCATAAAGTATCACAAATAACTCTGTTAGAGAGCTTCACAATTGGAGTACCTTTCCAGAAAAATATGTCGGATTCCTGTGGAGTGGGAGGATAGTTAGGTTGAAACTGGATTAAGCTTCTAGGAAAATTCCAACCACTGCTTCTATGAATGAATTCATCCAAGTTTTTAAAGGAAAAGAAGGAGTCGCTCGTGGAAAATGCATCAGTTGTATTAAAGGTCCCCTAGTGGACCGATTGTCGAACCATAAGGAGGCAAGACGACCATCCTTAATCTTACATGAGCTCTCATGATGAACTGCATCTCTCAATTTCAACAATTGAGTGAGAAAAAAAGTGGGTACTTTTCGGTTTGATGGCCCATATACTATGCCCCTTAAGGAAATATACATGTAGCCATTTTATCCACAAAATCTTCTTGTCTTCCAATATCCACCATAGTCTTTTGAGAATGAGAGAATGATTAGCAGCTTTAATGGAGAGAATGTTTAGTCCTCCTTCTTGTTTCGGAAAGCATATATCGGCTTATTTTACCTTTGCAGCTCTAGGTTGACCATTTGGATGACTCCATAGGAAAGATCTAAAGATTCTTTCAATTTCTTTGATGATACTTTGAGATAAGAACATATGGGAGCTCCAGTACACATGTAACGAATTTAGGATGGATTTAATAAGTTGAAGCTTACCCACATATGAAAGTAATTTGTTCATCCAAGACGTTACTCTACTTTGTATCTTATCTAAGAGAGGTCAGCATTCTGAAAAAGTTAGCCTCTTTTTCGACACCGAAAGACCAAGGTAAAGTAGAGGGGGAGTTTGTAGTCTCATTCCAGTTGCTTCTGCAATAATGTTTTCCATATGGGCTGCACTTTTAGATAAGAGGAAAAGGCTTTTGTGCATATTAAGATGAAGCCCAGAAGCTTGTTTAAAAACATTGAGAGCACGCATAAAAGAGCGAATAGATTTCATATCAGCCCGATAAAAAAGGAGGTCATTGTCAAAACAAAGATTAGTGAAACCAAGTTTCTTGCACTTCGAATGATGTTTGAAGTTGGAGTCCGAGGTGGTCTCCTTCTTTATGATTGCATTAAGGACTTCCATAGCAAGTATGAAGAGGTAAGGGGATATTGGATCACCCTGTCTGAGACCCCGAGTTGCCTTGAAATATGGGGAAGGGGAACCATTAACAAGTACCAAGAAGGAGGCTGAAGTAATACATTCAATGATCCACGTGATATACTGAGATGGAAACCCGAAAGCATCCAGCATATACTAAATGAATTTCCAATTGATACTATCAAACGCTTTATGGAAGTTTATCTTCATAGTGCAGTTTAGAGGACTATTCGATGCAAAATATCCCTTTAATAGTTCTTTAACAATAAGTATGTTATCTCCAATATTCCTATTCGATAAGAAAGCATTTTGGTTTTTATTGATCAAAGGAGCAAGAACTTGCTTCAATCTATAAGCCAGAATTTTTTTATATCACTTTATACAGGAAGTTTGCACAAGAAATGGGACGGTAATCAGCATAGCTTTGAGGATTTGACCCTTTAGGAATCAAACACAAGAATGTTTTATTGATTTCCTTGAGTAGAACTCCGTTTTTGAAGAATTCATGTATTGTTTCCTTGACGAATCCACCAATTATATTCCAAGAATGTTGGTAAAAGTAGTCGTTAAGTCCATCGAGGCCTGGGGCTTTCTTTTCATTCATTTCAAAAATACATTTCTCAATCTCACCGTCCTCCACTGGCTTGGTTAACAGAGTAAAATCTGTAAGAGAAATTTTGTGCAAGATAAGTTGATGTAGGTCGCCACTTGAGATATTAGTAGATACATCAGTAACAAGGGAAGAGCTAAAGAATTTGAATGCTTCTTCATGTATTTCCTTCGGGTTCGTGATGACAGTGCCATAATGGGAAGAGATGGAAAAGATTTTATTTATATTCTTTTGAGTTAGAATGGAATGGAAAAAGATTTGAGTGCAGCTATCTCCATCCTTTAGCCAATTCACCCTAGCTCTCTGTTGTAATAGTGAGGAGTGATTACTTATTGCTTGAAGGTGATTTGAGAGAGCAAGCTTCTCTTGATCAATTAAAGGTTGGATGTCTGGATTGGAGGATAATAAAGACTGAATTCTTGTCAACTCCAATCGGGTTTTGTTGATAGCTTCAGCAGTAGGCCCTTTGGACGAGTTTAGAAGTTTCAACTATTGTTTAATAACTTTTAACTTCTGTGTACAGCAGTATTGTTTTGTCCCTCTGATATTGTATAGAACTCCTTCCCTGCAAGTGATACCAAAACCAGGATCCTGAACCAGAAAGTTATTGAATTGAAAGGGTGGTGTTTAGCAGCGAGAATATACAACTGCGATGCAAGAATGGGCGTATGATCCAAAAACAAAGGATCCATAAAATTAGCTAGGTTGTTGGGAAAGTGTTGAAGCCAAAGATTATTGACAAAAGCTCTGTCTAGTTTTTTCCTGATGTACCATCTAGCCTGTTGTTTGTTTGACCAAGTGAAAGAATAGCTAATGAATTTTAGGTCGTTTAACTTTACGTGTTCAACACACTCCCACAAGTCTGTTAAGGAAGACCTGAGACTGATAGTACCTTGAGCTTCAACAGCATAAAGAGTGGAATTGAAATCCCTACAAACAAGCCGTGGTTTAGTGATGGTAGCACTAATCTATCGGAGGTGTTCCAAAGATCTTCACGTTGAAATTCGAAATTTCTTACATAAATAAAAGAGACATTCAGGTTGAATTTCCTCTACAGTATTAGAATATGAAAGTGCATTAGGTGATCAGTTGCTTCGAGGAGTTCCGCTTTAGCCTTTTCTGAGTTGTAACATACGATGATCCTTCCATAAGCATGAAGAGTATGATTAGAAAAGACACGCCATTGAGGACCCAAAAACTTATTCAGATTCTCTAACCTTGTTTTTGTTTCCAATAAGCCAAGTACAATAGGTATTCTTCAGGGATAACAATTTTGATGGACAGTTTATTCCTCTGACATTCCATGCCAAGATAGTCAAATGGGTTTAGGGGTGGTTTTGAGGCTTTTACCTTTGCCTCGTTGAGATTTTCTTATAGAGAGGGAATGAGAATTATCGCTGTCTTCACCTTTAGAACATTTTTGAGTTTAGTTCGGAATACCCTCTGCTGTAGCCATACTGTCATGAGATGAAGCATTATTGCACGATGCCTCTTTGTGTTAAGAGTCTGCAACTACAAGAGCAGTCTCAGAACAAGGAAAGGCCATATTATACATAATCGCTTCCACAACATTAGAATCAGGCAAAGAGTCAATACTTAGACCTACATCGGAGGTATCCTTGTCCTTGGTCAGTGTTGTTTCTGTTTGAAACATAATAGAAGCAACTCTTTCCTCATCATAATTAGAAGTCTCAGAGATATTCACACTACTATTATTTTGATAGCTAGCGAACAGACCTTCATCCTTTTGATTCATCAACTCGTGATAGTTACCTGTTTTGAAAATTCTACCTGTGGATTTCCAGATAGCAGATTGAGTTTTTGCAGGGAGCCTCCAATGATAAGAAATAGCAATGTTGTCTTCCCATAGTTGAATCCCCTCCCCAAGTCTCATAATTGGTATTTCATCAAGTAGGTCTTTTGAAACTTCAATACTCACATAGAGACGGGCATAGTCTATTTACTTCTTAGTTGCCGTGTTTTTGTCTATACACAAAGGTCTCCCAATATAGCTAGCTAGCTGGCTGAGCCCTTGAGTAGTCCAATACTTTAAAGGGACGTTATGGAAGTTAATCCAGATGGGGAGGTTCTAGATTTTTATTGTTTCTATTTTCAAGCCGGGTTGCCAAAGTTGCAGAAAGAATGGTTGACTGCCGAAATGCCAGGTCCCTCTTCCAGTATTTTGTTAGTTATAGATGTGGATGTGAAAGAGAAGAGGATGAGGTTGTCTTCTGTGAGCAAGATGTCAACGAGTCCTCTATTTTTCCATAATTTGTTAGCCCACCATATAACAAGAGGAAAAGTCGATCTTTGGTTTAGGAAAAAACTGACTAATGTAGTTTTCTGGGAATTAGCCCTTCCTGTAGTGTAGCAAGATCTGGGCAGACGATGAGCTTCCCTTCAACTTCAATAGGAGGTTTATAAGATAGCATGGAGTCAATGGTGTCCCCTACTACTTGCTTCCATGTCTTCGGAGGGCTAGAAATGGCACCAGATGGTGAAGGCTGCAGAGGTTATGGAGGAGGAGCTGGGTCAGAAGGCAGAGGTTATGGAGGAGGAGCTGGGTCAGAAGGCAGAGGCGGGAAATACTCAGCCTTAGAGGGTGAAGAAGCTGGCATGGTGTCGAAGGCGGGAAAGTTGAAAAGGAGGGAGGAAAAGACTGGGGAGTCTTAGAGGAAGATTCAAGGGAGGAGTCAACGTGAGAGATGAAAGGGAGAAAGGCCAAAAAATTAGGGGTAAGTAAGAGCAGTTAAGAGGTGAGAATCGGAAGTGAAGCTAGAGAGAAGGTAGAGCATCTTTCTCTAACCCATATTCCTTGGATACATAATTTGATACTTCTAATGATTATTAATCATCAAATGAAATATGGCATTATCTTCAAAACAAGACTTTTGGGCTTTAATATAAAGAAGCAAATATTTTTCTTTCTTGAAAATTGGAGCTGTAATCTTTTTTATTCCTTTGAAATCTAAAGTCATATTTTTCACGTGCCATTGCCATCCATTTATAGTTTTATATAACTACTAATTTCTTTTCGATTTGTTTTTTTACTATGTTATAGTATTAAGAAAATAAGGTCTTGGTATAGTCTTGTTTTTTCTTTTGATGGTCAAAGGCAAATGTCAATTCAATTACATTATATTTAAGAGTACTTGAATTCAACCCTTGGG
>JANKYF010000005.1:31281319-31293434 GCA_029829435.1 Erythroxylum hondense | reverse complement strand
AGGTAAATGGTGGTTAGTTTGACTACTAGACTGAAATTGTTAGTATATTCAAGGCTAAGAGATTGGTGATAACCTTTGGCAACTAAGGAGCTTTATAGTGATCTAAGGAGTCATCAAGATTAAATTTGGTTCGAAGACCCATTTACAACTAATAATATTCGCACTTAAAGGAGGACAAATAAGGGACTAAGTATTGTTGTGGTAGAGAGCTTTGAACTTATGAAGTATCGCTTGCTAAAAATTAGAAAATTTATTTATATGAGTAAAGGAAGTAGGGTTTAGATCAGGAGAGGAAGCAATAGTAGTGTTGTAAGTAATCTAATTATTAAAAAGTTTTTATCTTTCAAGTGTGGTTTTTGATTATGAGTAATCATTGAATGAGAGGATGATCGGGGTGGTAATGTTAGGGGAAGATGGCAGGAGGAGTAGGTGAATCAGGAGCAATGAAAATTGGTGTAGGATTAGATTTTGATGGAAAAGTATATGGTAATTGGAATTGTAATGGTAAAGGTAAAGGTAAATCAATGGCAGGAGAAGAAGGAGAGGCAAGGTAATTCCAATAACCGCTTGATTAATACATGATATGGTTGAATTGTGTCAAGAATATTTGTAGTGGGTGTCATGTATGAAGAAGTTTGTAGTATTCAGAAGTTGTTTGGTAATAAGGAGGGTTTGAAGAATTGTTCACAGATTGCATACATCAAAAGCGATAGAGAGTAGCTATGTGTAACTTTTTTAGGTAAATTTGACATTTTAGGAGCTCATGATTGGAATTAGGTCAAAAATTGATATTAGAGGATGGGTTGGTTGAGGGATATCAGGCTGGGCCATAGAGTTTGGATTGGGCGGACTGTAGTTAGGGTGGTATGGGGAGTGATATGGTGGTTAAGGGGGCATAAAGGTTTGGGTTGGGTCCAGGAGAAGGGCTAAATGACCGGGCCCATCTTGGTTAGTAAATGCCGTTTCTTGGATCTAGAGTGTTCGCCGTTGTGAGCCGAGTTGCAGTCTCCATAAGCTGCAACGAACACCGTTTCTGGTGGAGCTTCATGGAATGACAACAATATCTGTTTGTGAAGTAGGAGTTTGGCTCACAATTCAGAGAAAGACGAAACGACATTGGATCTCCGATTGCTACAAGGTCTTCAGTTGTAGAGGTGATGGTCATAAGGTAATTGGCAATGGTGGAATCTCCTTTTCTAGTGGTGTAAGAGATCGTTGAGCTGTTGTTCAAAATTTCCTTTCTAAAAATTTTTCCTTTAGGCTAGATAGTGGGCCTAATGGCCCAACTTGCCTAACCGACTAAGCAAAACCCTAAAAATTTTCCATCTTCCTTTGCGTTACTTTCTGTATAAATGCGTTAATCTTGTTTCAGGTATGGACTCCCGCTTGAGGTAATCATCAGTTTGAGCTTCTCGGTTCCAAGTCTAAGCACTAACAAAGAAACTTCACACCTCCGTATAGTAAGTGGTTTTCTTATATACTCTTGTTCTCTCCCCTTCCTATTTCTTTTCCAGTGAATAGAGCAAGTCAGCTTCTTGGCTGGATCTGAGGAATGAAACGGTCCGGTCAATTGAAATTATAAACTTGCGACATGGAAATCAAGTCCAGTATCACTCGCCTGAATTGATATTCTTTCGTCTGATCTTTTTGGGCCCTTTTATTACTGGCATAGTTTTCTCTCTGGTTTTGTTTTTAGTTGTAAATAGTATTTGAGCTTCTTTCTTATGTAATTTCGGAAGCAAACGCACTCTGTCCCTTAACTCCGACAAGTGTTTTGAGGCAATTTCTTCGTTTGCTATATTAAGATGTATTTCGTTATCCAACTTACTCGCCCATATGATATTTCACCTCCATGATCCTTCTGGGCACATGGTTGGATTACATATAAAATCAAACTCTCCTCTCTTTTTTTTACATTTCAGTTCCTCAAAACACGATTTCAGTTTCCCCATCATTGCACAAAATATAGTCTTTTGTAATATAGTTTGGTAAAAGCTGGATTTCTTCTCGTACTGTTAGTGAATCCTCCAGCCCGTTCAAGCTCTCTTCATACTCGCCCAGGCTACAACTTTTTTGGTCCAGCGAGCGCAGGAGTTGGTATACCTGAGGTCCGGACTCTTCGCAGTTTCCTAAAAAGGAAAACCGTAAATTTAGGGGTAAATGAAGGAGGGCAGCCATTTTAATCCCTAGCCTCCAAAGGTCCAAAACCCATCTTCCAGTTCCACTCCATCTCTTATACCGGACGCCACCTTCGTCGTCAGTCGCGTTCAGCTGCTGTTGTTTTCGTTTGTCTTTAAAAGAGAAAGAGAGGAAGAAGAAATGCTGGACATAAATCTGTTTAGAGAAGACAAAGGCAACAATCCTGAAATCATCCGTGAGTCTCAACGCCGACGTTTTGCTGATGTCTATATTGTCGACCAAATCATTTTTCTCGACAAGGAATGGCGGCAGCGTATGTTCAACACCTCCTCATTCCTTTTTCCTTTTTACTTCATGTTCATGTTCAGGTTGTAATTAATCAACTGTGATCAGGTCAATTTGAGCTCGACAACCTCCGTAAAGAGTTTAATCAGATCAACAAAAGGGTTGCTCAGCTAAAAATTGTGAGTCTTCTCTCTCTCTCTCCATTGTTTGTTACACTTGTGATAACACTAATGTTTATAACAATATCTAGAAAGTGCTTGTGTGTGTGCGTGTTTTTTCTTGGTACAAATAAAAATAAAAATAAAAAATGGCAGGCGGGTGAGGATGCTACTGAAATGATAAAAAGTACTGATGAAAACAAGCAATTAACTGCCAAGAAGGAAGCTGAGGTGCAAGATGCTAAAGCTGCTTTGTATTCTAAACTGGAAACAGTTGGGAACCTTGTGCATGACTCTGTACTCCTTAGTGATGATGAGGTATGCATATGTCAGTTTCTTATAATATTATTCATAAATGAATGATAATTAACAATCATTATATGTATATGTTTCTTCTAATCGTAGGCAAAGAATCCTGTTATCAGAGTCTGGGGTGAGAAATGCCAGCAGCCTAAACTGAAAAATCATGTTGAGCTTGTTGACCTTCTTGGCATTGCTGATACCAAGAAAGGTAGGTACTTTATACTTGATTATTCTCTTTTTACTCAATTATTGTATTCAACTAATATAACAATTATTCTGTCTTAATGAATAGGTACAAATGTAGCCGGAGGTAGAGGCTTCTACCTTAAAGGAGATGGTGTACGACTCAATCAAGCATTGATAAACTTTGGTTTGGATTTTTTGGAAAAGAGGGGCTACACTGCCTTGCAGACCCCTTTTTTCATGAGAAAAGACATCATGGCTAAGTGTGCTCAGTTGGCCCAGTTTGATGAAGAGCTTTATAAGGTAGATAATTTTTTAACTTTAGTAATCCTTAATTCAACACTTATTCTGATCTCAGTCATTTGTGATAGGTGACTGGCGAGGGAGATGATAAATATCTTATTGCTACAGCTGAACAACCATTATGTGCTTATCATGTAGATGATTGGATTCATCCATCACAGCTGCCAGTCAGGTGATACTTTCTGTTCAGTTCCTTTAATGCTAAGATAGGTTGCTTTATGTTATTAAGCCTAATATTTTGGCAGATATGCTGGATATTCATCTTGTTTCCGCAAGGAGGCTGGTTCACATGGTCGTGATACCTTGGGGATCTTCCGGGTTCATCAGTTTGAGAAAATAGAGCAGTTCTGTATCACTAGCCCCAATGGCAGCGACTCTTGGGATATGCACGAAGAAATGATAAAGAATTCTGAAGATTTTTACAAAATGGTATGATTACAAATTTTGTATATTTCAACTGTTCCATAATAATTGTAACAAAATAATTAGATAGGAAACAGAAAAGTAAGGATTGCAAAAATAATGTTTTGATCATTGTTCTATCATCAAAACAGCTTAATATCCCCTATCAAGTGGTCTCTATTGTCTCTGGTGCTCTGAATGATGCTGCTGCAAAAAAATATGACTTGGAAGGATGGTTTCCTGCCTCACAAACTTACAGAGAATTGGTCTCATGTTCAAATTGTACAGATTACCAGTCAAGAAGATTGGAAATTCGATATGGGCAGAAAAAGGTAGATATTATATGCTACTATTGCCTTGCATCAACTGAATTTAGTCTGATTATCTATCATACTCTATATGCATCCACTTTTCTTTAGACGCTGAAAATTGCAGAGGAAGACAAAATGTTATGCTCTTCTGCCGTTAAAAAGTCTGTGATTGTGTATAGCTCTTCTTCCCCTTTACTGTTTACTATTATGAAACCATTCGGATGTTCATCTTAGAAATCTAAAGTTATTGCAACATTTTGTAAGTAGAAAGCATCAAATAGACCTTCTGAACTGAGCAGCAGCAGCTGTTCTGCATTTATCTTTTCAATGTGGATAAACAGGATCAAGATATAAGATAAAGCATATATTGGGGAATGATTTTGAGAATTAAAGGTTCAGAAGGGATTGTGGTCATGTCATGGTTCAGTTTGGATACTTTTTCATGGACAATGGATTTATGTTTCTTTTGAAGGATGTAGAGTATATTACACTAGGTTTGTTGATATGAAGGGTGCAATTGTTACTCAAAATGGATATAAATTAGGTGTTATTTTAGCCAGCAATGGCTAGTAAAATAGGGAAGAAGTCAGATTTTTCTATTAATTTAACAATTATTGTACCCAACTCGTGTTGATTTATTTTCCTTTAGAAGCATAATTGATGATACCAGTAAACTGTAGATGCTCTTAGAATATTTGCAAATCGATCCCTTAGATTCTAAGTTGAAAGAGACAGATCCTTGTATATCGTGATACTTCATCGACCTAATGGGCATTACTACAGCTGGTTATTCATTTTTTAAGGTTTTGGAAATTGCTACTAAAGGAAATGAAAACTATGAATTGCAAGAAGCAACATAGCAATTCGGACAATCTTATGTTTTTGATTATTTATGTTTTGAACCTTAGATTATAGCTGTACTCTGGTTTGTGCCTTTTAGTGAACTTGAGTCCTGCATGAAGTGTGGTCCTGTTCCCTCCTCCATCCAGACAGTGGGGTTAGGTCAAGTAAAAGTATTTGTTGGATAATATATGCTCATAATCATTTCCACTATAAGCTTTCTTCATTCTCTTCGTTGGTGACATTTGTATTGTTTGGCTCAGAAATTGTATTGCTTAGAAAATTAAGGTATGTCTGCTTGAAACTCTAACTTTCTGCAACTCGAAATGCAGTACAAATTAGTGCTTCGACCATGGTTATATCACTTGTGGAATTTTCATTTCGGATTACTTAAAAACTTTGGTGGTCCTTTTGTAACAGAGCAATGAGCAGGCAAAGCAATACGTGCATTTATTGAACTCGACGCTGACAGCAACAGAGAGGACCATTTGCTGCATACTGGAGAACTACCAGAGAGAAAATGGCGTAGAGATTCCTGAAGCATTGAGAGGATATATGGGTGGAAAAACATTTATACCTTTTCAAGCCATGCCAACCACAGAAGGCAAGGGAAAAAAGGCGAAGGCCTAATCCTACAATCTTGAACACAGATGCAACCACGATATATGGGTGGAAAGACATTTATTAACCACAGAGAAAGGCCAAGGCCTAATCCTCCAATTTTTAACATTCACGCAACTTCGATTTATAGTTGGAAAGATGGAATAGTTTAAACATCATCTCAATCGTTGGTATTGAAGCTTGAAGTTAATTTGGTGTTTGTATGCAGCACTTTTTTACCGAAAGATATGACAAGGCCACTGTTTCAATATGCTGAATGGGCGGATTTGAATTACATATAAGCTCCGACAGACATCTTAGTTCATATGAATTGTGCATGTGCGACAAATTATATTTATAAAAATTTCCAATAATAGCGTGTACATACAGACATATATGTAATGTAAACCATGATTTGGAAAGGAGAGATGGCTACGGATGCGGCAGGTAGGATGTATGTCACGTACGTTTGGGATTAATAAAAGAAAAATTTATACATTTTAATTGAAAAAATATCAAATTTAAAAATAGTTAATTTAAACGTTTAATCTTTTAAAATTTTAAATTTAATAATTAATTTTTTAAAGCTCAAATTATTTAAAAAGGAAAGGGTCGAAAGAAAGAATAGCAGAAACAGAGAATGAAGCAAACAATCAGAGAACCGGAGAATAAACAAACAGAGAAAACAGAGAATGAAACAAACAATCAGAGAACCGGAGAATAAACAAACAGAGAAAAGGACATCCATGAGGGGGAACTCAGAAAGAAACAAAAATAACAGGAGAGGGAGAAGTATCAATATGAAACAAAAAGACATTCCAATAAATGTCAGTCCATTGAAATCAAAGTCTTGGAGTTGCAAGGATTGGTAAGTTCTTCCCTTCGTCTTCTTTACGATTTGACAAAAAGCATTGCTCAATCTCAAACTTTTCTTATGGATTATGGATTACACGTTATTAATTATGTCACATCTAAATAGCTAGTATTTGATTTTAGGATTCACCGTTTATTTTACCTGAAGACAAGGCATGTCTTAGGCTACAACTCCATGAGTTGAGAAATGATTTGCCAGAAACGGAAAAGTAAAATTAGCAAACTGGAGTTCTGAACCTGGCTGGTGTCAAATGCTCCTTTCTCCCATACATAAGATTCCTTATCAGCATACGCCTTGGGATATAAGAAAAATTTTCAAACACCACCAAGTCAAAAGAAGATTGCTCTGCTATCAGTACATTTATGAACCAGAAAAGGTTTAAGAAGCTAAGAATCGACACAAGCAGGTGCAAAGAGATAGGCACAGACAGAACATGAGCACTGACCAAAACCAACACAACCATTTATGACATTGATGCTTTGTCTTGACAACCACCCGTCACCAGCCCCACATTCAGCACCTGTAGCTACCTCAAAGAGAAACCCATACAGATTATCTGTTTAAGATGGAAGCCATACGTGAAAACAACCTACACACTGTACTTGAACCTTGTTGTTTGTTGTCCGCATCTCTTCGTAGTCCGACACAGACAATAAACCATAGATATCCAAAAACTAGCTATCCCACATCAAGATTCAAAACCGAGCTTTCTACATAAAATGCTCAAGCTTAAGAAGAAAATGAATTAGATAGACATAACATCTTGGCTAGCAACTGATCAAGCAG
Organism: Erythroxylum hondense; assembly: GCA_029829435.1. Lineage (NCBI taxonomy): Eukaryota > Viridiplantae > Streptophyta > Magnoliopsida > Malpighiales > Erythroxylaceae > Erythroxylum > Erythroxylum hondense. The sequence goes on along the minus strand of JANKYF010000005.1, from coordinate 31,286,250 downwards.
CTATGCCTAACATTTATAACCGCATGAATTTCTGGAGAAGAAAGGGAAGTGAACGAGGGACCAAATATTATAGCTAGCAACTTAACAAGGAATACAGCCGGGAACCTAGAAGAACATTAATTTATATGTAATAAACGAAACTAGAATGAATAAAGGATAAAAAGAAACCTAAGAGATGCAGAATAATTCATTGAAATATTAAAAAAGTATTCACTTCCACCCAATTTCTTAAGGATTCACTCATTAAACTACTAAATGGTACAATAAAGCTAAAAACAGATCCTAAATGATAAAAACATATCAAGTTCAAAAAGGCACACAGAGTCGAGTAAATAATTAATTAATCTTTTTATCCATATTTTTGACGAGCTGCCTCATCTGAAACCTCCAAAACAGGAAATAGACCAAACCCATTCCAAGTAACAAATACACCCATAAATTTTCCTCTTTACTTTCCCTCTGTGACCTCACTTCTTCAATGTCAAACCATTCCCTCCCTCTCTTTCCCATCATGGCCTCCATCAAACACCCATATACCACATATGCTCTGTCCTCTCTTCCCACAGCCACCGATGTGGGGAATCTCTCATTGTCGAGGGCAATTTTGTCATAAACTACCCCCTCTCCCCAACTATCTTGACTCTTCAAAAACCACAATTTCTTGGAGGACACCACCAAGGCAACACCATCACTACGTAAGGCAATCCCATCCGCCATGGTCAATTCCTCAGATAACAAGACCATCCTTGCTGTACCGTCTTCTGCATCCACCTTGAACATTTTTCCTGTATTACTCTGCACAACCAGCAAGTACCCTTTGCTAACATAAGCAATCCCATTCAGTCCAGAACTGCTGTAAGGTGCATTATGGTCCAGCGGCTGCTTTGTAAATATTGGAGATCTTGAAAAGACAGATGCCTCTCCTTGAGCATTGACTTTCCAGATGAAGTTTCCAGCTGAATTAGTGACATAGGTGTTGCCCTTGAAATCAACTGCCACACCATTCGCAATGGGCCGGACAGTGTCATTAGCATCATCCGCAAGGACAGAGAGGAAAAGTCGACGGCGGGAGTTGAGGTCATAGGCAGCAATGCCATTGAAAGGTGGTAGAGGGGCGACGGAGTGTATAGCCGCAAGAAGACGATTCTTTACAGAATCCACAGCTAAGCCAATAATTGATGTATTTGGAGGAAGGGAAAGGTCAGAGATCAAGGTTTCAATAACGCCAGCATCAGACACCGATAGAATAGACCGCTGGTACAGAGAGCCAACAATGAAGTGTTGGGCAGAAGGGTCATATGCAAGGCCTTCGGGGTAGAGATTTGGAAACTTGAAATGAATGGTGTGGGGCTTCCCAGCCATCGGAGTAAATCGACTAATTAGGAGGAAAAACACAATCAATGTGGTCCTTGACATCCCTAAGTCTGATATTATTAGATTGCCTGTTTGATAACTTCAAGAACTGAGAACAAGTAAAGTCAACGATCAGCGAGCAAGAAAAAAAGAAAACAAATGACTATTCCAAATAGACATTTAACAGCTACAAGTTTCCTCATTTTGCACAGAAACCAATTAACGGAGATCTTCAAACTTTGATCACTAATAATTCTGAAAACAAGAACCTATATACCCAGCCGGTTAGGATTCCAGAACAAGGGTTATCAACAAGGGAATTTGAAGTGTTCTACTTATTTCTAATTTATTCTCCTATACTACGTATAAATACAGCCATCTATTTGTACATTTTGAGTACAATCCTTAAATTAACTGATCAGAAAGTTGGATCTAAGAAGCACCTTTCACTTTTATTAGATCTGCAAGCAACTAAATTGGTAATCTTAACAGTGACCTCAGGCTATCTTGTTTTCTCTTACTTCGATAGGAATTTTGAACCACAAAGTCCAATTAGTGTGAGATGAAATAAGAGAAAAAATCGTCAAGAATAAATAAATAAATAAAACTTGGGAAAATACCCAAAAGGTCCAATCTTGTCCTTGCCCAGAGATCACTGAAACAAAGCCAGCCCAGAGATCACTGAAATATAATCAAAATTGAGTTATCTTGAGCCATAAGTCAACTAAAACGAAATTATATCTAATGGGAGAGGGATTTCTACAGATTTCTAGGGAGAGGGATTCTCTGGGAGTGAAATAAAGAGTGGGATTATTCTAATGGGAGGGGTTGTTGCAGGAATAAATAGGGGGAGAGAAGCGTGGCATATGGTGTTTCAAAGTCAAGAAAGGGGTATGTAGGATTTGCTTGGAAAGCGGTGGCCTTAAGTGGTTACAGTAATTGCTAACTGGGGCTTAGTATGAATATGAGGTGAGGCATTGTGGGCTGTGGATTGATTGACTCGAGGGCATTTGCATTTCCTTTCCTTTGTTGTAATTGTAACATCAATTACTTTCACTAATTTATTTGTAGTTTTCCAAAATTTCCACTGCTCTTATCTTACTTCTTACGTTTTTTGGTTTTTCTTTTTTCTTTATTTTTTCTAGGAGAAGCATAATTTTTCGCCAAGCCATGCCTATTACCAAGGCCAACTGTAGCTTGGATATGCCCATGTTCGGGATAAGCAGGGCAGCCAGCCAACCATACTCCCCTTCCGCCAACTACGAGTGTGATGATCAATGAGTTCCTAAACTTGGATAAAATAAAGTTTAAGAATTAAGAGTGTGCTGGGTTCGCTTAGGAGAATGGTTCCATTCTTTACTATAATGAACATATGAAGTATGAAGTGGAGTAGTCACTGGTCATTCATCCTTAATCAAAGGTCAGGGATTCGATCATTGACTTTGGATATGAAGAAACCTTAAATCTTTGGGCCAGTTATTCCATCCTGTGAGGTGCCTACAAATCAGCGAAGGGATTAGTCATTGAGTCCGCCGGTGGATGCCCTGATCAAAGACAAAAAAAAGAAAACATATGAAGTATTATTTTAAAAGGGAATATAAAATTGCTATTCAATCATTTTTTTATTTTTATATCAACTAACCAAACACCCCTTAAGTGATCTAGACCGTTCAATGTTACAATGTGTTGGAATATTAATTAGTTAATTACTAATAAGATATTAATCCATATCATAAATAAAGATAAGTTTAAGGGATGATACAATTGGCTAGATATAAAATTTGAAAACTATTTTAATCAGCCTTAATTTCATAATATCTAAAGTGTTATTGTTAATTCATTATTGAGTGACAACATTTCAAGTTGATATCAAAATATTTTTATAACTAAATAAAATAGATAAAATTGACATATCAATCAAAATTAAAGAATTATCTAATTATTCGTAACTCAATTCTAAAATAACTTTAAATATTTATAAATTTAAAGGTCAGAGTTATATTAAATTCAACAACAAAAAATGAGTTACAATTTCAAAATTTCTAATAAAAATTGAGTTAATAGATTAATTGCATTAATTAATCTTTTGCACGAGGTACAAGACATTATATTCATTGGTTAGATAATAGAGAAATCAAATACACCAACAAGGTTATGAAAGTACTTAGCAATTGTAGCTGCTAACTTAATTACAATACTAACTATGCAAGTTAGTTATTTGCATGTTTTTTTTAATCAGATTATTTGCATGTTAGTATTAGTTGAACCTATGTCTATAAATAGATGATAAAAAGAAAATAAAAAATAACATGATTATAATTACGTAAATAGGGTTCTTTTTTCTTTAAACTTTGGTGAAGCACTATGTCTCCCTATAAATTTTATTGTCATCAAAGCAAGTTTAGAGTAACGATCCTACTTAATTCACTTGTAGCTGATTGCATAGGGTGGAGACGAAGACCTCTAAACAAAAGATGTTAGTCAGGGTCGAATTCTGATCATCTTGGTAGCTGTTTGTAGTAACACCACTGACAGGATTAAATCTTCCGGTAGAACAATTAAAATTTGCATTGAGACCCAAAAACTATTCATGTATCTGTCAACCCAATATTTTAGGAACTCGAATGTGATCGAACATAATACCAAGGTTTATATGTTTCTAATTACATCACAAATCACAATTGAACTTTTATATTGTTAGTGAATATATAAAACTAATTAAGTTGACCTAACATAACAGTTTAAGCTATTGTGATAAAATGGTTATTTAACATAATATCAGAGATTTTGTGACCAAGTGGTCGTGAATTCAAATCCTACCATTCACCTATTATTCAGCACAAGATAGAGTGAGCCTGTGCAAGTTTTAAGCTCAAAGAGCTTTCACTTGAGAAGATGTGTTAGTGAATATATAAAATCAATTAAATTAGCTTCACACAAGTTTAAGCTATTGTGGTGAAACGAATATTCACTAACACATATAAGAACTCATCTGTTTTTTTTTTCTTAAATGTTTTGCTGTAATTTTTCATCAATGAGCTCTGTTGACAATGAAAAGGTCTGGATCGTATTGACTTGGAGGGTAATTAACCTTGTCTCACTCGGTGGCCAGCAAGGTTTGTATTAAATCTAGCCTACAACTACACGTATCACTAACAGCCGCGAAAACGTCCAAGTTCCCAGCATGTTGTCGAGGTTGCTTATGTATTTCAATCAAACATGAAATCATACTGGTCCAGAGTTTTTTGTCCATAGTTGATCATGCTTCATGTGAACAAAACCCCAACCATGTCGTCACCAATCAAAGCTACATTTACTAATCAGAAGAGATCATGAACTCATGATCCTTTAAATTTTGCAAGATTCATGAAATTTTCACTCTGAAACTTTATTAGTTCACTTTTCCAACTCCTAATTGATGGCATATCCAATGAAGAACAATTTCCCCTCCCAATATCAAAAATTTGTCAATTTTGAATTTGAAAAATAATTTTTAATTAAGCTATTGGTTTTGATTTTTTTTAAATTTTCATAACTTATGAAAAAGACAATTCCTGTTTTTTATTTTAATTTTTTTT
>JANKYF010000005.1:31125132-31141298 GCA_029829435.1 Erythroxylum hondense | reverse complement strand
ACTCTAGTCTTAGAATACTAGAGATTTACTTTATTATTGCTTATAATCTGTAATGGATAGATATCATTACAGTATATGAGTAAGCATTAGCTCACTCCCCAGAGCAGAAATGCTCCTACTCATTACCCAGAGCAGAAATGCTCCTCAGAAGGTGATAGTATCCTTCTGTCACACTCTTCTACGTAATATTCTCCCTGCTCTTCCTCCCTCTTCTTTCCCCTCTTTATAACCTCCCTAGGTACATTCGGTTATAACTAACTAGCTACCTCAGCTGATACCTAAATCCTTCCTCTGGACTCTCTCTCTCTCCCGAAGATCCTAACAGTGTGCATTTAGCCCTTCAAGAAAAAACAATTTGAAATTTTTCTACAAATTGAGTTTTCAACTAGAATATGTAACGCTTATTTTTAAGAGTGATTCTTAGACCCTAGGAGTGATTCTTAGTTTCCTTTTGTGTTCACTACAAAATTCCAGCAACCAAAATCCTAACTTCCAGCATATTAAACCCTAAAATACTAGCCTAATATTAGCTATATTTCTAATTTTGTGAATTTTAGCTACTAGTTAATAATTCTTCTATTTATCCTACTTCAAATTCATAAGCCTATCATTTTCTTTTTAATTCATAAACCTAGTACTGCTGGTGATAGTTGCAAGAAATATGCATTAAAGTTCTTGAGTTTGTGGGCAAACTAATCCACAATTATTATTAGATATTACAACACAAATGGAAGAGTATTTCGATTGATAAAACATGTTGGTACCTAGCGAAGTTTTACACATGGCAAAGAAAGAAGGGAAGATAGATTTTGACTGTGTAGATTAATGGAGACATACTTAGAGGAGCTTTAGATTTTGAGCTGTGTAGATTAATGAAGACATACTTAGAGGAGGTAACTTCTTAAGATGATAAGGATGGTACCATAAATCCCAAAAGAGAAAAACCTATATGATAACGATTAACCGTTCAGGATATTGTCATCAAGCTAGGGAGAGTGATGGAGCACAGGAACTAGATTGGGTGCCATTGTAGTTATTTTTTAAGGAGTCCCATTGAAGTAGGTTTTTCCAGTTGCATATTTTACTAGTTAAATTTCTTTTTCCTTCTCCGAAGTAGAATTTGAGGCTTTTATCTTGGTAAAAAACAATGCTTGTTTCCTTCCATTATGAGGATTTAGTGGCCAAGTCTATATACTTGTTTGTTTAGTTTCTGAATGCAAAGAAGAGAGTTTAATTTTCTTCAGTTTTTGAATTTTAACTTTGATTTTTTATGGTACACTCGGTTTAAGACTGATTCCTAATCGAGAAGAGATTTCAAGGAACATGTTACTGTTGGATACTATTAGTTCTATTTTTGTCAAAGACTAAGAATGATTGTTGGTTTTTGTCATCAACTCTAAGAGTCTCCTACTATTATCTTTTTTCAAATTACTTATTCTTGAATTCCAATACCCTAAATTGCAATTATGAATTTCGATTGAATACTGTTTAGATCTCTTGTTCTGCATCACACCAATTTCTTTGGAACAAATAAACTATTAGTATAACATGATTTGTTTCTAAAATTCACGTTTAGGGTTCAGGAATCACTCCTATGTGAAAGATTTTCACTTAGAAAGCATCATAATTCTCCAAAATTTTAGAATTAAGAATTTTTTTTTAATCTTTTACCAATAAATTGAACATTTATAGATATGTAGACTGGCTCTCTTAATCCTAATCAGGCAAGTGATCAAACTCTCAAAATAAACCTATTCTGGTTTGCCACCAAAAAGGAAAAGGAAATTAGAGTTTTAAAGAAAATAACTAGGAATATCTATTTTAATGAAACCCTTGAAAAGCGAAAATTACTAGTAATGAAAATAGCACCTGAACTTTTCTAGTTATTGTCACACACATGTAAGTTGATTATGATTACTTACAAAGGGTGGGGTAATATTGTTATCTTATACTTATTTCCTTCTTAATAACTAAAAGTGGAAATATATATTCCTTTATGGTGCAAATTAGACTCCATTAGGTTAGGTGCTCTATAGAGACTTGCAGTTGAAACTTATTGTACATTGATAAGCTAGGGCTCACTATTTCCATCTCTGAAGAAAAGTTCCCTTGTCACTTAATTTTGGGGAGATTTGAAAACATAATCTTTCATGTTTATCTCATAGAAGTGGGCCCAAATATTGCTTGCATTACATGTGTAAAGAATGCTTTGGAAGATATTTGTTTATTTTCTAAGAAATTTGGAAGGCTATAAGAATATCTTGAGTTTGATGGAATTGGATCTATGATGAGATGATTTTATTTATTCACTCTCTTAATTCTACATATTCTGATTGGTGAGACATCCTTCACTGTTTTCATTCTTGATGGTTAGGAATACATACATGAGATTTGCTTGGCTATTTTCTCTTCATGCTCATACGTTTGACTACTCATAAAAAAAGAATAATAGTGATTGTAACTTGATGAAAATTACAAGGTGGAGTAAATTTGTCTTGTGAATGTTCCTTTTTCTCTCTTTTCCATATTGTTTGTGGCATTTATCATCATGAACAGACATAGGTAACTTCATTATTAAGGTCTTCTGATTAATCTCATGGTGTAATTTTATATCATTTGTGTATAAAATTCAAAATTTTATCACAATCCAGAATGGTAAAGTCATGCATCTTCCATCTCTAGAAATTTAACACCAAGGAGTATCTTTGCCTGTGCATATTCCATTTTCCATTCTCATTATCAACTCAACTTTTTCTGATTTTTTGAAATTCAGGTGGTGGTGTGTGGGCAGTATATCCTATTGTCTTCTCTACCAGCTATTTGTGGGGTATTCTCCATTCAGTCATAACGGTTCTCTTGTCGATAGCTACCATTTCAATGTTCAGTCTTTCCGCCTTCAGCTGTGCTGGAACACCAGCAATCATAGAATGGGGTAGCTACCCAATTGTGGGCCAGGGTCATCTTGACAACTACACATTCTGTCACTATTGCTCAAGGCCAAAGTCTCCTAGAACTCATCATTGTCGTACGTGTGGAAAGTGTATACTGGACATGGACCATCATTGTCCTTTTGTAAGCATTCTTCCTTGAAAATTTAGAATTAACCTTCTTCTGTATAGAATGTGCGTGGAAGATCTTTTTCATTGAGTTGGATAATTTGCTTTTTTGCTATTAAACTTCCTACTTGCATATTCAGAAATTTGGAATTTTTATCTTCTTCGAATACAAGGAGCTTGCAGTTTATGTATCTAAGTGGTTGGATAGAGTTTTTAGTTTTCATGCATTGAAGGAATTGATAGAGGTTTAATCTTCTATCATCCTTTTCTTCTTTCCTTTTGAAACTTAGGGATAACGCTGAACTTTGGTGAGACTAAATCCCATCTTTAGGGGAACTTAGGGACATGGTCCCATTTACTCCTAAAGTGTCCGCATAGGAATTGAGCCTTGGTTGATTGAAAAGATCTTGTCTCAGTGTCAACTAGACTAACCTTTTTGATTTCCAGAAAAGAGTCTGCAGAAGATAGTTGTTTGGATATTAGAATGTCCATGATTAAATGTATAGCTCACAAATGTTCTTGTTTTTGCATTTCATTCAGTTTATTAATGATAAACCTGATAAAGAAGGTTTAGTTTATTCTAGGTGGCTTTCGAACTTCTCTTCAACAACATTTTGGTTAGTTATGTCTTTGGGAGTCTGACTACTGTTTTTACGTAGAAGAATTTAAAAATTTCTAGACACTAATAACCAGGCTGCAGTTAGATTCTTAGATTTTGCCAAAATTCTTACTAAGAAAAGGTTTTGCTATACATTCGTCACAATCTTTGCGATGTGTGACAAAGTCAAAGGAATTAACACAGGAGTGAGTGAAGCTGCAGAACCCCATTTGTAGTTTTCCTAGTAGAATCTCCCCAAAATAGGAAAAACAAGTCCCAGAAGAATCCTTAATGATAATAGGAAAATCAAGCATACTCCTTGAAAAGGAGAGCTAACATAAATAAGAAAACTTATGATTGGAATATGCTCCTACATCGATCTCCTTTGATACAACTAAATAGGAATCATGTTATGGTTGTATTTTTGGTGCCGCCTTTGGAATGTGACATTAAATACAAAGGTAGACTAGGCAGGGAAGTAGGATTACCTCCTGATATACTAGATTCAATCCTGGTAGGTGCATCTGATGGTGACTGTTTGCTTATATTCATTCTTTCCAATGTAACAAAATAGATGTAACATCTTAGATCGCCTAGAAGACAATGCCCAGTGGCAGTAAATTTATAGTTTTAACTATAGGTTGGGTCAAGTTGACATCTGAGTTGAGCATCAAAACTGAACTATATATTTCTATGAAAGTATACCTAATTGCTGCACAAATGAAGACTGTGAACTCTAGATACAATGTATTTAAAACAGACCAGGCTGATTAAGCTAAAATTTTCATATTTTACTTAACAGTAAAGGTATTAACATCTCTTGATTAAATTGAAAACAAAAAATTTAATAGCAATCCTTTATAATTTTAACACGTTAAAAATAAAAGATGATTGCAGTTCAAAAGAAAATTAAGAGGATTAGTTTGAAAATCAGTATGATGATAACAAATTTACTAAATGCGGTCTTGAAACTATTTTCTTAAGCTCATACCTAGTAAGAGATTTTTTGTTAATCTACCCATCAACTCGACTTCTACTATTATGGGTTACAACTTAAGTTAAATGTTCAGGTGCAACCTATTTAACATTTATGGTGGCATCTTTCCAGCCTACTTTAAATTTATGTTTTATTCATACTTCTATTAAGAAAGAATGTTCTGTGTGGTTGGGATAATAAAAAAATTGTTTTCAATTATGTGGAAAAGCAAGTGTAAATTAACAATAAATTGATTATTGCTATAGAATAGTATTTGGACTGCCACGGGGCAGTGTTCATGTGAATGATGACAAGAACAGTGATGGCAGGTGGTTGTCTTATTCTTAAAGTTTTTCTTTGCACTAATTCTTTTTTTAAGTTATTTCTTATTGTTGTTTTGGTTTCTTGAGGATTTTACTTTATTTGGACATAATGACTCCTTGTTAGAGTAATATTAATTTCTATTTGGAAAATTTAAGTTTGATATTCTATTAAGATTACAACTCCAAGATATATTCAGTATATATGAATTTCAACATCTCAATTAAAAATCTACCGTTTTTGTTTGCTATTGATATTTGAAATTTAGGTGTTAGAGTTTATTTACCTAAGAGCATTAGTGGCAGTTTTGATTTTAGAATTAGGAATCTTAAGTCTTAAAGTGATTTCTAATAACCTACTAGTGGTGATACTAATAGTTTTCTTGTTAGAAATCCTAGAAGTGATTGCTATACTGGTTTCTTTGTCTAATTCCTCTTTCATTAAATTCCATAAATTCTAAATTCCAACACAATTAAAAAGTTGGAAACATTCATAGATTTACAGTTATACACATGCTTTGTCAAATTGTTGGCATCTGTCTGTCCGTCGTAGATCCCCATCACTGTTTTCGTGAACATTGTGCAGTTAGAAGTGAAGGTTTTTGAATTGGTTATTCTGTAGGTGGAAGTCCGAGCTCATGCTAGCACCTTGTAACTTGAATCTTTGCCTATTGTTTAACTCTATGCAGATTGGGAATTGTGTTGGTGCTGCAAACCATTGGCACTTCATTGCCTTTCTTATTTCTGCTGTCATCAGCACAACATATGTTGTAATTATGTCAGCACACACAGCATCACATATATGGCCACCACTAACTTATACCAAATCACTTGGCCAAATAAGTGGGACAAACGGTTATATTGCCTGGAGAGAATTGAAAGAGATTAGTCTTGCATTTCTAAATTCGGGATTTCTGCTTTCGACAAGAGGGATGGTTCTTGTGTATCTCTTCATTTCTAATGTTTCTGTGGACATTGGATTAAGTGTGCTTCTGTGGCAGCAACTATACTACATATACGAGGGGAAAACTTACTTGAGCCATTTAAGCTTACAGGGAGGTGACGACATTGGGGGAAAAGATTGCAAAAATCTTTTCCGCTTTTTTGGTTGCCCATATAGTGTTTCAAAATACTTGCCAATCAGGAGTTCACCAAAGAAACATACTAAGTGAGATTGACAAGTGAAGAGTTGGATCCAATCTTTGTTTTTCCTACATGTGGTGAACCATCTTTCTTGGAAAATGTCTCAAATCACTTGTATTGCATTTATTAGGATGATTCTTATGGTCACTGCAGTTTTCAAAACCACTGAGCTACACTCAGCAGAGGACGAAATGTAAAGAAAACCATGGTGTTGCTTCTTGATTGCTGGAACTGGATCTTTTAGGGAAGGGAGTCTCTGCTTTTTCTGTGTATTACTTGGGAACAGATGGAGCTGTGGAATTTATGACAGTTTAAGAATTGGAAGTTCCTTTTCAGGCGCATATACAACCATATTTGGGTATATATTAGTTGTTTTTCAGTTATAATAGGGTTCACGATGTAATGATTCATGGCCAGTATGTCCAAGTCAAAAGGATGATATGTTGATGAGCATTTACATTTGTACCACAAGATGATGTAAAAGAAACTGCATTTGTTGTTGTATATTTTTTTTGAAAAATTAAAAAATTTCATTAAAAACAGATAAGTTTACATTTGGAAGAGTCTTTCTTATGTGTGGAAGAACACTTAATACACAAAACACTTAGGATTGCAATAAACGACGACGTTCTACTGATACATAACTTTAGTCAATTAGGGTAAAACGAATCATTTCTTTCTCAAGTCTTCGAGCTTTTACTTGATAAATTTGGCGATTGATGATGATCCGAATGATTTGGGGGTGATGTTTGCTATGGCGTCAAGGAACAACCTCCTCTCCTTTTGATGCTCAACTGGCTATTCTTTTCAGGTAATCAACTCCCTCTTAGTCATCTTTTAGAAATTAGGACTTTTTATGAATCTCTAAGAATTTGCTTCATTTCCAGAGGTGGGAGAGAACTCATTGAGGGCTTAGCTCTTCGATGACAGTCCAATGAGAGAGATCACGACTCAGGGCAGTTTTGAGTCCTATTTCATGAACTACTCTACTCCTTCTAACGATCTCTTTTGTTGAAACTGGTATGGCTAATCTAAAATCACTTGTATTGAATTGTTTCCTCATAGGTTTATAGGGACTTCGACATCTACCTCGAAAAGGAGGATGACACATCCCTAATCAGGTATACGATTTATTGCTTTCTTGCTCTTCCGTTCTTTTTCCTTGAGAAGAACTCCACTTGTTTAAACGCTGTGTGATCAATAATCTCATGATGGTGAATAGAAAGCAATGTTCTTCATGTTGTGTTCAACCTTGAAAAGGGGGAAATAATTTCAGACAGAGCAAATTTTCTATTTCCTTTGAACTGCATAGAATTATCTGCTTGTAAATCCTGGGTTCATTTGTGAACTGTGGTTGTCCTTAGTTTCTACATAGTGAATTGAGTAGCTACTTCTTTGGAATTGAAATAGCTATTGCTATATTCTCCATACATAAGCCATTCTCCTACTACAACATAGGTTTAACTATTTGATAATCAATTGCTCTCTTATGCTGGCAGTAGTGAGATCTATAAGAGAGGTTATTGAAGTAAATTGGTCTTTGAACCTTTTGCTATTCCTTTCTTTCCAGATCACTTGGAAACATGTAGCCACTGAGAGTAATATTATAGCCTTATCATATTTTGAAATGTTCAATTTAAGAAGCTCTTATATGATATCTGTGAGTCTGCCATAGTTGAAATTAGGGGCACATAGAGTAGAAATTTTTGCCCATATTTTTTTGGAGAAGTCACATTCAAAGAAGAGGTGGTCTCTGGATTTAGCCACTAGATTGCATAGGATACGTAGTATTGCGCTCCACGAAATTGAAAGATGTAAACAAAATTCGGATTTAAAGAAGAAAAAAGAGGATAGATTCGAATTAACGAAAACTAAATCTGATATGCAAGGTTTCAAATTTACCTACTAGACCTTACGAAGAACTTGTCTCGAGCAACCTAGATAACGGGTAAAGAACAAACCAAGAAAGTTGATAGGATCAAAATCACGCTACAATCTGATTCAATTGATAAGTGAATTTAATTCCAACTTGAAAAGAACAAGAGGGTTTTTTCCTCTCAATATAACCGATGGCTCACCGAAAACAAATATGATCAAAAGTTCTTCAAAAATCCTAAAACATAAGTATTTATACCTAGGCTTAATGTTAAAAGACTTTGGCTTAAAATACATCGAAGCCCAAGATATAAATAAGTCCAAAATAGATCATAAGCATGTGCCTAAATGTCTAGTCTTATTGAGGTGCCAAGTTTGGTCATAAGCGCCTCTTCTTGGGCTTCAAATGACGAAGAATAGCCCAACACAATGGTTGTCAAGTTTCAAGTGAATCCGGTCCAAAGATTTGTGACAAGTGGATCAATTTAGGCTGTAATCCAACTAGCTCTCCTCTAATAGGCTTGACTAGCTTCATCCTTTCTATAAGTTGGCCCACATGCGCATAGAGAGCCTCCTTGAATCTCTCAGTCTTAACTCTGAATATAGGTCCAACTGGAATGACGAGCTTACCCTCGTCATGTATGCCATCTCTATAGCGATCCTTACTCTTGCTCACATCAGTCCCTCCTTCTTCAAGAAGATTCGTCTTCCAATCTGACAGGTCAATCTTGTAGGCGTTGTCATTTATATTCTTTAACACCTGGAACGAATCATCAGCTCTATGATTCAGAGCAAAAATACTAGACAAAGCGTCAAGAGGGTTAGTATCAGAAACTAAACACTCTCTATACCTAACTATCACAAGTGTTTTCTTCTCTCCAGTTGCTCTCCTCATGTCTTTTTCTCTAGTATACAAACTCACTCTTTTCTTTCTTTTCACTTTTTTTTCTTCTCCTGCATATCTCACTTTCTTTACCTCACCTTTGCAGTCACTCCCTATTGGGCGAATCTCTCTTTTCTTTTAGATCTCTTTTCTCTCATCATTTTTCTTTATCTCACTACCCAAACTCTTCTCTTTTTGCAAAGCTTTAACCTGGTCTAGGTAGATTTCATGAGGTGATAAAGGTAACAAAGTGAAGTTTTTGCCCTAGAACTTGAATGAGTACTTGTTTGTGTACACATCATATGATACTCGCCTATCAAATTGTCAAGGCCTCCCTAATAGCAAATGTCCTGTCTCCATGGGTATCACATCACACAACACCTCATCCTTATATTTCCCTACAGAAAATGGCACCAGTACCTGTTTAGTCACCTTCTCATCTACATTATCTTTAAACCACTGTAAATTATATAGCTTCGGATGTTTCCTACATGTCAAGTCCAATTTCTCTATCATAATTTGACTAGCCTCATTGGTACAACTACCTCCATCTATGATCAAGTTACACATCTTTCCACCCACTAAACACCTTGAATGGAATAAGTTCTCCATCTGATCCAGAATCTCATCTCTAACTCTAGCAGTTAATACTCTCCTTACTACAAGTGCTTCTCTTGTGACAACTCTTTCCACACATTCATCATCATCATCACAAATATTATCACATGGCAAATTATCAACTTCATTATCCTCAGAATCAATAACCTCATTATTCCTCATATACATCACTTTTCTATTAGGGCATTGAGAAGCAATATGGTCAGTACTCAAACATTTAAAACATTTTATGGATGAATGTTTACTAGAAGTAGCTTGGGTGTTAGAAATACCTTTTTGATCAGATCCTCCAATTGGTTTGAGTCCACCCCCTTATCCTTGGACTTCTCCTCCTTGGGTCATTTTGAGTTCTATGAGTAATTAGAACTTGCTCCACTCCTTACTATCACTTTTGTTCTGAGCTATCTCTCCACCTTCATGGCCATGTCCTTAATCTCCAAGTAATGCTGTAACTCCACCACATTTGCTATCTTCATATTCAATCCTTTCAAGAACCTTGCCATGGTGGCCTCAGGGTCTTCCACTATATTAGCACGGATCATAACAATCTCCATCTCCTTGTGATAGTCCTCTACTGACTTAGACCCTTGGGTGAGTCTTTGGAGCTTTTGATGCATCTCACTATAATAGTAAGAAGGTACAAATCTCTTCCTCATGCATGCCTTCATTGTTGCCCAAGTATTGATGAGTCTCTCTCCATTTCTCCTCCTAAAGGTCACAAGTTGATCCCACCATATTAGTGCATAGTCTGTAAATTCAACAGTAGCAAGTTTGATCTTTTTCTCTTATGAGAAGTTATGGCACTCGAAGATCAAATCAACCTTCCTTTCCCACTTCAAGTATGCCGCAGCATCATTCCTCTACTTGAATGCTGAGATCCGCATCTTGATGGATTTGAGGTCTCCATCTCGCCTGTTGAGGGGTTTTCCTCACTAAGCTCTCCTGGGCATGCGCTTTTCATAGTCCTCCTCCTACTCATCAAACTCCTCCTCAAGCTCGTATCGTGGTGGTTGTCTACGAGGTGGTGGTTGTCGCTGACATAAATCTACATGCCTGTCCTAAGGTTCCTCGCGTCTCTCTTGTTTGAGCTCATCTATTTGTCCCTAACTTCATTTAAGGCTAGATTGAATCTCTCAAATTGTTGCTGCAAGGCTTTTAAAGTGAAAGCGATATTTGCATCTCCCCCTTGATTGTCATCATTACTATCTTCTTGTGACATTGTAAATAAAATGATATATCAGCAAAACAAGGTTAGTGATAAATAACTTCACACACTTCCTCACGTGTTTCACTCAAATGATATCACTCCGCTCGTGTTTAAGTCACGACAACGACTCCCTCAAATAAGCTCACACACTCTTGCCTTTTATCACTCAATCCCCCTCTGAAATTCAAATCAACACTCGAAATTAATTCTCAACTGACTAAAAGAATCAAACAGGTGCGAAAATTTCAAACCAACTAGTAAGTACGTGTATGACAAAACAAAGCAAACAAAAGAATTTTTTTCATATTTTTTATGACTTTTTAAATTTTTTGGATTTTTTCGACTTCTTTTTTCACATTTTTTTTAGATTGTTTTCATTTTTTAATTTTTTTTGTTTTTTTCAACTTTTTTTCTATGTAAGCCGAAAGTTTCAACAAAAGCGACAAGAATAACAATTGAGAATCCTAACTAAAATAAGAACAAGAAAAAAGATTGAAACCCTAAGCCAAAAGTTGATTCGCACCTGGATTGATGAACCGACAATAATTAGATGATGATGGGCAACGGTTTTTTTCTTGAATTTTGATGGAGTTGAATAAGAAATCTTTTCCACACCAAAGCTCTGATATCAAATATTGCGCTCTACCGAATTGAAAGATGTAAACAAAATTCGAATTCAAGGAAAGAAGAAGATGATAGATTCGAATTAACGAAAACTAAATATGATATGTAGGGTTTCAAATTTACCTATTAGACTTCACGAAGAATTTGTCTCGAGCAATCTAGATAACGGGTAGAGAACAAACCAAGAAAGTTGATAGGATCAAAATCATGCCACAATCTAATTCAATTGATAACTGAATTTAATTCATAAGTTGAAAAGAACAAGAGGGTTTTCTCCTCTTAATATAACCGACGGCTCATCGAAAACAAATATGATCAAAAGTTCTTCAAAAACTCTAAAACATAAGTATTTATACCTAGGCTTAATATTAAAAGACTTGGGCTTAAACTACATAGAAGCCCAAAATATAAATAAGTCCAAAATAGATCATAAGCATGAGTCTAAAGGTCTAGGCTTATTGAGGCGCCAAGTCTGGTATAAGCGCACAAATGACGAAGAATGGCCCAACACAATGGTTGCCAAGTTCCAAGTGAATCCGTTCTAAGGATTTGAGACAAGTGAATCAATTTGGGCTGTGATCCAACTAGCTCTCCTCCAATAGGCTTGGCTAGCTTCATCCTCTCCATAAGTTGGCCCACATGTGCATAGAGAGCCTCCTTGAGTCTCTCGATCCTAACTCTAAACATATGTCCAACTGGAATGACGAGCTTGTCCCCGTCACGTATGCCATCTCCATGGTGATCCGTACTCTTGGTCACATCATATAGTTTAGAGGAGGTTAGGAATTTCAATCTATCCATAGTACTCAGTTTATACCATATTGCCAACCATAGCAGAAAACTTACATTAGGTCTAAGGGCTTTATTTCATATCAAGGCATCCCACCCTACTCTATTTTTTGGCTTTTCCCTCATCTTTTTTACTTCCTTTACAGTAAGATTAGAAATAGGGATTCCCTTTCACAAATAATTATCTCTCCCCATGACTTCTGAATTGAGGAATGTGTAGAAGTGTAGTCTCATTTGAAGATAGAGTCTAGTTTTCATTTCTCATTATTTCCTAGAGCTTAGTATCGTTAGGAAATCAATTTAAAAGGGAATTTGCCATCTGGTTTAGTATTAAAGGGCCATTTCTTGACCAGTTTTCATACCATAAGGAAAATCTATCTCTTGCCCCTATCTGGCAAGAAATGTGCTTATAGATCTCCTCTCTCATTTTAAGAATTTAGTTAAAAAATTAGGTGTAACTGACCTTGATTTTTAGAGCCTAGAAACTTATTCCTTCTAATATGTAAGAATGA
This sequence comes from Erythroxylum hondense, assembly GCA_029829435.1. Classification (NCBI taxonomy): domain Eukaryota; kingdom Viridiplantae; phylum Streptophyta; class Magnoliopsida; order Malpighiales; family Erythroxylaceae; genus Erythroxylum; species Erythroxylum hondense. Next base: position 31,128,697 of record JANKYF010000005.1, on the reverse strand, counting down.
ATCCATTTAGTCCACATTGATTTTTTATCACTAAGGATTCTTCAAATCCTCTTTGACATAAGAAATCTGTTTTTAGTAGAGATTGACTCTACTCCTAACCCACCTTCATCTTTCGATTGACAGATTATCTTCCAACTTACTTTGGTTATTTCCTCTCTCTCTATTCTTTCCCCCCATAGAAACTATTTCATCAATTTTTCTACTGTTTTAAGAAACCATTTTGAAAGAAAAAGGTATGAACACCAATAACTATTCATAGACATGATAACTAATTTCAGTAACTGAAGTTTTCCTCCATAGAAAAGTGCTCTATTGATCCATGGCCCCAATTTTTTCTAGATCTTTTTTATCAAAGGGAGACATTCACAAAATCTAAGCCTCCTAGATGAGATAGGTATCCCTAAGTAATGTAGAGGAGCAACTTTAGTTTCTACACCTGTAGCTTGAGCTAAAACATTTGAGAGGTGAGAAGCACTCTTGGAGAGTATGATAAAACTCTTGTGAAAATTGGCATATAATTCCAACATCTTCTTAAATTGACTAAGCGTTTTCATCAAGAAAGAGACTGATTGAACATTTGTTTTGTTTAGGAGAACAAGATTATCTGCAAAACATAAAACTGGTTAGAGAAATTTCCTTATATTTAGAGTGATATCGGAATTTAAGATCAGTTGAAGTGTTGTGCTTGAGCAGCTGAGTGAGGATTTCCATACAGATTAGGAATAGGTATGGAGAAAGGGGATCCCCTTGCCTAATCAATATCCCATTAGACAACCATTAATCAATATCCCATAGGAAGTAGTAGATATGCATTGTGTCTTATTAACTCATTAACTTCATGATCAAGAATCTTAGTGGTTACAAGTTGACTGAGATCGTAATCCAACTCAGATGGGAGAGAATCTGATCTAAGTAGATTACTGTAGAAATTCATAGCTTCCTTAGCTAAGTCATCTTGTCCAAAAACCTCCACTCCAGCTTTTGTTCTAATGAAGGTAATTCTATTAATATTCTTTGGAGCTAACATATAATTGAAGAAAAACTTTGTACATCTATCTCCCTCTTTTAACCAATTCATTCTAGCGTTTTGTTTTAGTAGAGAGTGTTGATTTCCACTATTTCCAAATAGTTTTTAAGAGCTTCTTTCTCTATTGTAGCTGGAGCTCCATCCAAGGGGTTTTCTGCCAATGCTTTTTGAATAGAAGAGATTTTATCCCTAGATATTTTAATCTCCTTTGTAAGATTCGACCCTCTCTTACCATTAAGAATCTTCAGCTCCTGCTTCACAGGTTTGAGATTTTGGATACAAATGTATTGCTTAATCCCATAACATCAATGCTACAATCCTTTCTGTATTGCTTCTTGAAAAACCTCCATGTTAACCAGAAAATTGTTAAATCTGAAAGAGTGATGGATTCTGGAAGAGGTGAACAAGTTTACTATCTTTATAGTGTGATATGAGATACCAGGGTCTAGAAATTTCGCTAAGGTTCTTAAGAAAGAACGTAGCCATTCCGCATTTACCAAAACTCTATCCAATTTTTTCCTGATGTGCCAATTGAAATTTTGTTTATTTGTCCAAGTAAACTTATGACCTCCAGCTTTTAGATTAATAAGTTCCACCTTCTGCATATAATCAAATATATCAGGGGAGTCATTGAGTAGGTTACAATTACCTTCAGCCTCTGATCTGTACAAAGTAAAAATCCGCACCTACCATCTAAGGAGAATTTACTGGGGCCTTTATCCTTATTAAGTAATTCCATAGGTCAGTTCTTTGGAATGCAATGTTGAATCCATAGACAAAAGTAGCTAAAACTCAAGAATTTTTCATTTTAAAATAAAGCATAGTGTGAATATGCTGCTAACTAGATTCCAACACTTCTAGTTTCAAAAAATTACCTTCATAAGCTATAATAATCCTTCCATAAGCAAGGCTTTGATGGTTTGTAATGAACTGCTAGTTGCTGCCTATATAACCCAATTTATTCACATTTTCTTTTCTAATTTTAGTCTCCAACATACAAAAAACCCACAGTTTTTCCTTTAGCACAAAATCTCTTAAAGCATTAAACTTTGAAGGATTATTTATTCCATGCATATTCCATACTATCCAAGTTATAATCAATTGGCTTTACCTTTGGAGTTTTTCTTATTGCTTTTGCTACTTTCCTAGAGGTGACCTGCTCAAATTGCTCCTCTTGATTATTCCTATTTAGCACATCAAACCTTGATAGACTTTGCTCGCTTTGTTTAACCTTCAAAGATCCTACATTTTAATTAGTACTAATAGATTCCATATCATTTTCTTCTTTATTCATAGCAGACTTGCAGAAATCTTCTGATGGATTATGAAGAATTTCCTTTAGCTGAACAGGAACTGTATTTTTTTTCCTTCGGGATGTCCTTCCTTATTTTAGAGGAGTCATTTACTATCTGAACCATATCTTGATTTTCTGCCACTTGTTCTATCTCATTCATCTCTTTAATATCTTCAATCTCAATTTTTTTTATTCTCATTATTTCCCAGTAATCACCTTTGATGAAGAGCTTTCCTGTCGATTTCTATTCTTTGCGTTGAGTTCTAAAAGATGATTTCTATTAATAAGTCACCAGGACTTTATCTTCTCTTAAAGAGTTTTCATCCGCCAATTTTAGGATAGGAATACTATCCTTCATTTCCTTAACCATATCTATACTCACACATAATCGAGCAAAACCCATTCTTTTCCTCAATGCAACATTTTCATCCATGCAGATTGGCTTCCCCAAGTAGCTTACAAGCATACTCAACCCCTTTGTAATATAATATTCCAATGAGATATTGTGAATGTTTACCTATAGGAGAATGTTCTTCGTTCTAATTTTTTTAAGCTTTATACCTGAATGTCAATTTTGGAGAAATAGAGGAAGTTGTGAGATATGCCAAGGGCCCTCTTCTATTATCTTTTGAGCTTTTGATTTAGAAGAAAAGGTAAAAATTATGTTGTCTTTTTCGGTTAGCATTACCTCTATTAGCCCTCTTCCTTTCCAATTCTTCACAGCCCTTGCTTGTACAACAAAAAATGTAGGCCTTTTTTCCATGACGAATTTCACAAAAGTAGCTTTCTATGTCTTAGCTCCTTGTTGTAAAATTTCTAAACTAGGAGCCACTATTAGTTTACCATCCATCTCTACAGGAGGGTTGAAAATCAAAGAGGAGTATGAGTTATCCCCAACCACCTGTTTCCATGTTTTCCTAATTCTTTTAGCATTGTCTACTATGGTAGGGTTTGTTCCTTTAGGAGGAGGAGGAGGAGGAGGAGCAGTCATAGTAGGGGTAGGGGTAGTTGTAGCAAAGAATGGGGAAGAGGGGGGAGGTGCAGTGGGTTTAAGAGGGGAAGGAAGAGTAGATTTAGAATTAGGGTTTGGTGGGATGTTTTGTCGGATAGTTGATAGTAGAGTTGGAAAATCTGAGTTCATGTTTGGGGACTAAGTTTTTTGGTTGTTTGTAGGTTTGCAGATTTGAGCAAGAGTAAGAAATTTGGAGAACTAAAGGGTTGAGCTAGTTTTCATTTTTCTTTGT
>JANKYF010000005.1:31054848-31064910 GCA_029829435.1 Erythroxylum hondense | reverse complement strand
TTCATCAACAGAAATATATCAAAGAACTGTTGGTTAAATATGGAATGGAAAAAGTGAAACCTATGTCAACTCCTATGGATCCTTCAAACCTTTTATCTAAGGATGAAGCAGGTAAGAAGGTTGATCAAACCCTTTCTAGAGGAATTGTTAGTTCTCTACTTTACCTTACAACAAGCAAACCTGATATACTATTTAGTGTCTATTTGTGTGCCAGGTTTTAAGCAGATCCTAGAGAATCTCACCATACTGCTGTTAAAAGAATTTTGAGATATCTATCAGGCTCTATTGATCTTTGCTTAATGTATGAAAAAGGTAAAGATTTCAGGTTAATTGACTATTGTGATGTTGATTATGCTGGGGACAGGATTGATAGGAAGAGTATAAGAGGAGGTTGTCACTTTCTTGGCCATAATCTAGTTTCTTGGTCAAGTAAGAGACAAAGTTCAATTGTTTTACTTACTGCAGAAGCTGAATATATGTCAGCTGCAAGTTGTTGCTCATAGATGTTATGGATTAAGTATCAGTTAGAAGATTATTCAATACAAGAAGAACAAATCCCAATTTTCTGTGATAACACAAGTGCTATCACCCTATCGAAGAATCCAATACAACACTCGAGGGTAAAACATATTGAAGTTAGACATCATTTCCTATGAGACTATGTATAGAGGAGAATCGTTAGTCTACAATTTGTTGAGACAAATCATCAATAAGCAGATATCTTCACTAAGCCTTTGAATGAAGAAAGATTCAAAGAAATCAGACGAAACTTGAATATGGTAATGTTGAGTGACCAATCGTCTGACATGTCATGACCTAGATGATTTTTTTAGTGAAGAAGATAAAAAGTCATAAGTTTTCAAGAAAATAGTAACAGTAAGTTACAGACGGTAATTTTTTCAAGAGAAGGTATTAGAGGGAAATCTTTTCAAAGATTTTAGAATATCACTTACTCAAGAATATTCTTGAAATACTCTGAAATTGACGTTTGCAAAACTCTAAACAAAACATTCAATTACTCTGTTCTTGATATCAAGTTCTTTCTGTTCACATTCTCATCTTCAGATACTAACATCATTACTTTGAGAAAAATACATTTGTGTGTTTAGTTTTTATTGTCTACAGATCACAAATGGAGCAATCTATGATTTATGAAAGACATGTTGATTTCGACTATTTGAAGAAGAACCAGATGGACATTGAACTAGAAATTGATGCAGTTGGACGGAAAAATTTCTTTTAGGTTCGTGAAACAAACTATCTGAATGAATTATATGAGTTTTGGAAGAATGAAAAAGTAGTAGATGATACTTTAGTATCATTGGTGGATAGATTGTCGGTTATTTTAACACTAGAGTTAATCGAGAAAGTTAGTGAGTGTCCATGTGCTGGAGCACAGTTGTCTCATAACATAAGATGGATGACTCAAGGCAGTGTAGAGAAAGCACACATCAATCGACAACTCTATGGAAGTAGTGACCCAAAAGACAAGAAGGCGTCAACTCTTGTTCCGAGGGCTAGGGTTCTACATGCGTTACTTTTTCATTGTGTTCTACTAAGAACAGGCTCGAAGAACATTGTGACGACGATAGATGAACAATGCTTGTTTCATCTACTCAATCATCAACCTATAAATCTTCCACACTTAATTTTAAGGTACATTATGAAGTTGAAGAGAGATTCTAATGCCTTACCGTATGGTATGCTACTAACAAGGATCTTTAGAGATTATGGAATTCTTCTTGACAGAGGAAACAGAATGAAAATGAATATAAAAAGTATCATTAATGCGACCACTGTTTGTGGAATGGGATTGAAGGTTCAAGAAAAGGAGGATACAGATTCTATGGCAAAAGCAACGGCTAAGGGGGAGCGCATTGTCAGACGTAGCTGGAGTGAAAATGTTACACCCGCAAAGAAGACAAAACCTCAATCCATAGGAAGAATATCTATAGAAGAAAAGAAAAATAAATCTTTAGATGTATCAATAAAAGCTAAGACGATTTCACAAAGAGAAGAAAGCCAGGTGAAATAGTCTTTAAAACAAGTGTCATTGAAGAGAAAGGGGACACTTCATTTCGAGAAATTCAAACAATCGAGAAGGTCACCAAGATTATTAACCTGGCGTCAACAAAAACAGAAAAAAGGGAAAGATTTGACTCTTGGTGAAGATTCTAGAAAGACAGAGAAAGCACCACAGACTACTAGATCTTTGGTCTCAATTTTGCAAGATCAGTTAGCAAAATCAATTAAATTGATAAAAATTAAGAGGAAGTTAGTATTTGAAAGGAAGAAACCTCAACTACAACTTCCTTCTAGACTGGCAGAAGAACATAAGAAGCTGAAGACCAGTCAGAAAAAGAATACTTCATCTGATGTTCAACAGAAGACAAAGTCAGTTAACTGACATATTAGGATATTATAATCCTTCTCAACCTATCAGAAAGGAGGATTTGAGAATAAAGGTGATTGAAGAAATAGTACTTGTTCGAAGTAGAAGTTCAATCATTATAAGAGAACCTTTGAAAAGGTTAATCAAGGTACAAATCGAACTAATACTGATCAATAATCTATCAATACATCTTTTAAATTATGAAGAAAGAAGATTATATGGTATTCTACGAGATGAAAAGTCAGAACCATATCCAATGAAGATGTCCAAGGATCGATATACTATTTACCCTATCATAAATAGAATATTGATCAAGATTGTGTCAGATATACAACCGAGATCTTCAAACATTGTACGAAATGAAGACAAAGGGAAAAAAAAGATGTTCCCTGAAGGAAATAAAGATGATCTTACAAAAGATCATATACAAGCAGCTGTGAAGAACATAGATGAGGCATGCAATGCAGCTCAACCTAGAGGAATCTATGTCTCACATCATATCTCAAAACCATCAGGAAGTCAGTGTGGACGCTTCTCCGCAGATGCAACTTTCCAGGTAGTTTCCAGAGTGACAAAAGGATAGTACAGAACTATCAGGGTTGAAGGTATCAGTTTCAACTTAGAGACCTTTGTGTATCTAATCATGTATTTTAGATCTTTGAGTTTTATATCTTCAATTAAAGAAGTACTACACCTTCTTGGAAAACCAGTTCTAAAACTACCTAGATCTGATGACCTTGATCTCTCAGAAGGAAAACAATCTTTCAAACCTCCTGTTATCAAAATTATCGAACTAGATGTTTTACCTTTAGAAATATCTGTTGCTACAAACTTCCATCCATCAAGTACACCTCAACAAGATTCTACTATTGTTTTGGAAGAAGTTAGTCACACACAGCAGGGGATTCAGGAAGCCTTAGTGAAGGAACTTGAAGAAATTCATACTAAGGTTGATGATCTGAGTAACTCAGTGAGTGATCTTCATGAGGAAGTAGCTTATCTACGAGTTTCTATTGAATAAGACCTCAAGTTGATCCGCACTGATATGCAACGAATTCTTTATGAAATCATGAAGCATCTTCGGTAAAGTTTTTGATTAATAACAAATAGGGAGAGAAGAGCATAAGCAAAAGAAAGATAGTATATGGGGAGACCAGAGACAAGAAAAGAAGATAATATTGACTACAAGTTTTTTGTCATATTTGTATCTCATATATACATGTGCATATCTTTTGTTGTTTTCTTATTCGTTATCTGAATAATATTCGCTTATTCACTTTTATCTTTCTAAAATTATGATTATTTGTTATCATGAAAAAGGGATAGATTGTTAAGTCAAAAAGACTTCACGTCTATTAATTTTGGTGACATCAAATAATAATAATATTAGAAATAAATGAGCTATTTTGATAAGTGTGTCAAACGTGCAGAAGAAGCAAAACATAGAAGAAACAAAATACATAAGAAGCAGAAAAACACAGACAATACAGAGATGAAGATAATCTAGTACGTCGGACAGTTAGTTAGTTATAGGTAGTTACAGATCTCAACTGAATAACGGTTTCTACAAGAAACAAGAAGCAGTTATCAAGAAGCAGTTGGATACTTAGGCTATAAATACTAGTCGTAGTCGAAAACTGAATAACTTTTAGCTTTCAAGTTTTTTTACTTATAAAGAAAATTTCTGTATTCAAAGTGTGATACAAGAGAGAAAACTCTACTGTAACAAAAAGCTCATAATATCTTTCTAGTGAGAGAAAAAAAAGGCTAAGAGCCTGGAGAGGCTAAGATAGCATAAAGAATACTTTATGTAAGAGAACTGAAGAAGCTCTGGAAGGAAAGAAAAGAATACTTGTAAAATTGAAGAAGTATAGTGAAGAAGTATAGTGAAATCTCAGAACGAACTCTGAGGGCTAGATGTAGCCTAAGGATTTGGGTGAACTAGTATAAAATCACGACTTCTATCTTCTAACCTTACACTTTAATTTTTCTTGTTGTTAAACAAGTATATAGAAATTATTTGCAATTTAAATACGTGGCTACTTTAATATAACATTTTTTGTATTCATTTGATAACTGAAAAAGTTTTTTTCAAAGAAATATCAAAGGTTTTTGTATTCTCGAAAAGGTTACACAATTCAACCCTACTTCTTGTGTATTTCGTATACTGTATGTGAATTCTATATTAACAAGTGATTTACTTCACCGTATTGGTATTAGTATCATCTTAAGGATCATGTCCCATAAGTTCATCTTATCCTCCAATTTTGAATGTTCTTTCTACGGCTACCCATTTTTTGTTGAAGTAATTAGGCTTCCAAGGGTAAGTGACATGTATATCCATTCTTACTAATTTCCCCTCCTCTCCCAGTTTCATAACAGGAACGCTATCAAGTAGTTCAACATTTTTCTTAATTTCAATAAACACTTTAGCAAAGCAAATCCTCTCTATGCTTGCAGCTTATGTATCCATGCATATTGACTTTCTTAAGGAGCTAGATAGGAAGCGAAGTCCTTCAATAGTCCAAATTTTCAAAGGGATGACATACCCAAATCGGGATGCTATCAATATTTCCTTTATCACATTCAATACATGGCTTCCATTTTTTGATGAATATAGGTTGACCTCCCACATGCCAAGGACCTTGCTCCAGTATCTCATTCAGATAGGTTTCATAGTTGAATTTAAATAAAAATGAACCATATTTCGTAAGCATTGTCTTCTCTAAACCCTTCTTATTCTACCTAGCTGAAGCCTAAGCTTGAACAGCTAAAAATGCAGGTCTCTACCATGCAGAAGCTCCAGCTTTGAGTATCTCACACCATCCACGATAGCATCTTGGAAATGTTTAAATTTTCCTTTATTTTGTTGAATTTCTATTCTGTTTGTCTAAGCTCCAATAGGTTGGTGAGTTAAAATTTTTCCATTTTTGACAATTCTAGCATTTTGATTCATTGGACCAGAAACTACAACATTCCTAACACCTTAAACAACAGGAGGTAACTATGGGAACTCTTCTTGAGAGAGGTCGACTCCATTTGCTTCATCATTGACATCCCAGGGATAGCAAGGCCCTTATATGACCTTCCATATTGGTAAGACCCTGCAAGGGGTCGTATTCGAACTAGAATAGCTTCTTTTATATATATTTACATTTTCATAGGACATTAAGTGAACGAAGTTTAAGATTTCATACAATAAGATTTGAAATACACATAAAAATCATGTAATGTGTTAGTAATATATGTATATTTGGTAAGAAGAGTAGTCAAGTAGAACCCTCTGTAATCCTATCTTTGGCTACTCGAACAATATTTACATACAATATCAAGAACAATAAAAATGTTAATTGAAGTTTACTTATCAATATGTTAAACATGGAAACATCCCATGGCTACAGGATATATATACTAACACGAGTGTTCCTCCTATATATATATACAGACATTGCTAATTCAGGTATGTAGCAACAAACAAATGAAGAAGCGAAGGCATTAAATTGGAAACCTGACTAGCTAAGACTGTCAGGTCATATGTGTAAGAGCAAAGTTCGAGGTCTGACAATGTGATGACCTCTCAAAACTAAAATCCAGTGTTTGATGTAAACCCGCCCACAATCGTGAACATGCAGATCTGAGTCCTTTATAGTAGTAAGTACCAATTGCATACCCAGATGAATGCTATTGGCTTCCTATTACGACTTCCTATCCACAAGTCACAGGGTAGATTCTGCAACCTTCATTTCCCAAATCATTTTTATTCTTATAATCAGTTAATTACTACTTACTAGTTGACGTACCACCACTACCGCAATGGGAGATATATACAATCTAGCGTGATCCGTTGGACTACCACGTATGTGTATATTGTCAATACATAAAGCCTCGACTCTTTTTTACTGCTTTCAGTGAAAATCATGTCCCAAGGACCTAACTCCTATTATAGAAGCATAGTGAGTCAATTATCAATGACTTCTGTACGCTATTTGACGTGGTTAAATTACTGCGTTAAATAAATAGCATTCGAGTGATATAACTGGGATAGCAATCCACGAGAACCTGTGCAGTCGAGCATCAAGCTTTATAATTATCTATATGTACAGACTTTAGATACTAAAATCAAATCATCAAAGTTGCCTAGTCGTGGTTACAGCTAATACAGTATCAAATAAATATTAATATTAATCAGTCATATCAGAGTAGATAACTAGAGGAGACTAGATCATATCCCTAGCTAGTAAGTGCATCTGAGTAAATATTAATAGGAATAGCAATTGATCAATCATTACTTGAATGGATTGTTGAAGTCCTTATTAGCTTCTGGCCCTTGATTCCAGTCCCACAGTCTGTCTGAAAATGCAGTTGATAACAAGCTGGGTAGCATGTTTAGTGCTATTGGCTGTGACTGTTGTGACGTGAACGTGGTCAAACCAGAGAATTGGGAAGGCACTTGCTGAGGATGATGAACATAATACTGTTGATGGTGAGGAATATTGGGAGCTTGTTGGTAGTTTATTAGTCTGTGAAGATCATCCGAAGGATTTGAAGACGAAGCTGAGGTTGATGAGGATAAGCCAGTAAGAAGGTTACCGCAGTTGGGGAGTACTAAAGAAGAAGCTAATTGTTTAGACTGGCTAAGAAACATCATTCCATCCTCATCCATGGGAGCTGAAGGCAGTCCAAGTGAGGTATTAATAGTAATTGAATTTGGAAGCATGATTGGATGGTAAGCGTTATGCTTTGAAAGTCCTAAAGCTGTTGTCACTTCTGAGCTACTGCTTCCATCGGTTTCAGCGGTACTCATCTTCTCAATCTGTTGCGATTGTCCTCCAAAAGAACTAAATCTTTCAGGGACAAGATGAGGTTGTTTTTTTTCATATTGTGGTCCTCTCGATGAGGAAGATGCTCTTGTTGATGGAAGTGAACGAGGCAGTGATGGATGATCTTCTACCCCAGCTCTCTTGTAGACTCGACAAAGCGATATCTCTACCTGCAAATAAATCCCAATTTAAAATTTCTTTTCAAAGTAGAGAGATGAGGCTAGCGACTTCTGACATTGGAAATTAATACTTGTTATGAAAATAGAAAAGATGGAACGATTTCTATGTTTAATACAGTATATTCAAAATGAAGAATCCCAATTTAATATTCATTGCATGCTTTACTACGATTCTCTACCTAGAAGAAGATTAAATGAATCAGAAATCGAATCATTAACTGCGACTGCAAAGTTGTTATCTTTTTGTGTTCTTCCCAGTGATTATGCAAAAGGGAAAGGCGACTTCTTTTTAGTGGAAGCTATATTGAACTTTTTCAAGAACGAAGAAAAGGTACATATCACAAGCGACAGTAAACGAGGTACAATACTTAATTATGTCCAAAATTATAACCTACCAATGTTCATATATCTATACATAGTACACTGGATAGGGGATGTGGAAGAAGCTAAACAGTTAGCCAAGCATTATCGATCTTTTCGAAAAGAAGATCCAATATTTGAAGAGAAATGAACATGTACCTTTTGATATCGTTCAGTTTCATGCTGGGGCAACCGATACTCATTCATGATCCAACTGGTTCGGATGCCCTTTGGAGCCTTTCCTGAGTAGAAAACTAGGGTTTTCTTCAACCCAATTGACCTAGAGCTCTCAGTTCGGATCATCCGATCAGCTCCTGTTGCTTTCCAGTAGCCAGAAGTTGTGACTCGATTAGGGCGATCCCCGTTTCTATATTTTTTGTCTCGAGGAACATAGAAGAACCATTCCTTCTCTCCAATTGCTGCCAAAGCTGATGATGATACACAACATAGCAAATTGTAAACAATAAGAAATCCACCAGTGGGAGTTGGGTAATGGCAAGGCATATATGCAGTAGAGTTGCATGTTTGATATGGCAAGCATGACTCCACAATTATGGGTGGATGCTTGTAGCCAAGAAACAATTAGAAGAGAAGAAATAAACGAAAAGAAATATGTGATTCAGACCATTGGAGAATAGGTTACTTCAACCGATCCTTTTAAAAACACTGCAAAGACTTTAAGAACTAATTAGCCGGGTGAAGCTGAAGATTTTGATAACTTCAAATGATCCAACGTTAAGTAAAAGTACAACAGCGACTGACAAGAGTCAAGATATTGTCAGATAAAGAAGGAGGGGCAGTAGTTAGGAGAGAAACAAAAATGGAGAAAGTCAACGTGAGAGGAAACTGCAAAAGAATCAGAAATATGAAACCTTGTTAACAGGAGGATCGATCTTGAAGAGAGGACAAGAAAGGTTGAAGACTTGAAGCTATATACCAACTGGCAGGTGTTGAAGCAATAGCCAGTATGGTAAAGGAATCCATAAGGTGCAAGAATTTGTTGGTTAACATGAAGAATTCACGAACAGCTTAAGCAATACAGAGATCTCCCCAAATTAATTGTTGCCTACAAGGAAATTTTGGCAAGTAAGAGTGATAAATTAGGGACTTGCTTGACGTTGGCCTTGAAAATGGAGAAGTGAATTAGTGGTGTTTCTTCTGAATTACCCCCAGCAGCTGCCTGGGGGTGATGACTATAAATAAAGAATCAGAGAAAAGTTGGAGGGCGAAAACTAAAAGAAGAAAATGGTTTAAGATGGCTTCTCTAGGAATTCCGAGTGAAGTAACAGTTTGAAATCTTGGGAATTGAAGAAAAGACCACAATAAACAAGAAGGAAAGAATTATATATCGGATAAATGCTTACCAGGAAGTTCCCACGGGTCATAGCGATAAAGATCCAAAAAAGTGATGAGTTCAACGTTGAAACGTTTGCCTTCAACCTTACGGCGAAGGTAGAACTCTACCAATTCTTCCTCTGTAGGATGGAATCGAAACCCTGGCATGACCATGTCATGCTCGTGTTCATCTTTGTTGTCATCGTTGCTGTTGCTGCTATTGTTGTTATTGAGGCTCATGGTTCCTGAAATTGCCATAAACTATGGAACACTATTTCTCTCTATTCATATATATATATATATATATATGATCAGGAAAAGGTCATAAATTAACAACACAAGTTTGCTTTCGGCCTTTCGCTTTTATACTTGAAATGAGAAGTGCAAGTGGTGGTATCACTATTGCATAAATAGACAAGAGAAAGATATGGTTAAAATGTCAAAGCTACAAACTAATACTCACAAGAAGCTAATTTCTCTCTCTAATTAACTAAAAAGAAGAGGAAGAGGAGGAGGAGAAGAAGAAGAAGAAGAGGAAGAAGAGAAAAGCAAATAGAGAGAGACCGACTGACTTAATGGAAAGATCTACATAGCTTTCAGGCCCTACATGTACAGGAGGGGTATGCAATGCAATGCATTGAGGTGTTTAGATAATGACATCTCAAAGGAGAAGACAGGGTGGCTACAGCCTCTAGCGGTGCCTCTTTTGGACCTTTCTTTATTATTTTATAACAAATAAAATGCATACGAGTGGAATTAGTCAAATTAACGGATTGGATAATATTGCTCTTAACCTAATTAATTTCAATATTCTTCTACATTCTTTTTTGAAAATTTAAAATCTTATTTCAAATTATTCAAGTCTGATTTGCAAAAAAAAAAAAGTCGAGTAAAACCGGAAAGTAGAAAATACATAAATGTTAACTATCACATAAATATAATAAAATGAAACCCTTATCTAAAAATTAAATAAAAT
>JANKYF010000005.1:31004608-31016451 GCA_029829435.1 Erythroxylum hondense | reverse complement strand
AAAAACTTTGAAAAAGGGGGGTGGGTGAGGTAGGAGGTAGGAAGAATGTTTTTAAAAAATTGAAAATTTTGCTAAATAATTTCTCTATTTTTCAAAATTTTTTATATCAGTCAATATTTGGTCGATATTTTAAATACTGGTCGGTAACAGCCGGTACCATGAAAAATCACCATTACTAACAACCAGTACCTTCAAACATAGTTTCGTATTATTTTTTAGCTGGTACGGTACTTTCCAACCGATTCTGTTCGATACAGTACAGTACAAAACCAATTACATTGGATACAACCTCTTCTAGAAACATAATATTAATCTTTATTATTATTCTAAGTCTTATATTAGATTCAATCATTTTAAATTATTAGATATATTATATATTAATAGACATTGGTATTATTTTTATATTATATTTTCATAATTTTTACTTCTTATCTATTATATAAAAACTTTATAATGGTTTAATATTATTTGGAAAGAAATTCTTACATTTTTTGTCATTCATATACATGTAATCATTCAGTTTATTGAAGGAAATAGGATTAAATCATTCTAATTTTTGTACTTTAATTTGAGGGTCTAAAGATTTGAGAATTACTTGACTTGGACTTCTGCAATAACATAGGCGATGCTGTAGAATCTCTAAAGCAGTAACGGAAATAATATTTATTGCATTTCTGAGAGAGCTTGATGCAACCAATAATGCCACATCTCATGCTAAAAATAAACCCAAAAATCACATCAGCGTCACATATATAACAAGATTTAGATTTTCATCACTCTGATTCCTCTCTAACTATTGCCTAGTTAAAACCTAACTTAGTGTGCAATTGCTTCTTCATTATGAACCTCTTCACGCAACTCTTAGGCCATTTTCAGCTTTCTCCATACCTGTGAATGTATCATACAATGGTTGATTCAATGTCTCAGGAAGGGAAAGTGAAAGCAATCCTCCAGCAATCCCAAATACACCAAAAATTGTGAACGGCCATGCACCACCCATAACCACGATAATTGGTGCCAATATTGCCCCAAGTTGCGCTGCCTGTGTCGCAGCACCAAGCGCGGCGTTTCTGACCACCGTAGGGAACAACTCTGCGGTGTATATAAACAACAAATTATAAGTTCCTGCAGAGCCAAATATCCCACACACCCCACAGAGCATCCTGAACACTTTCCAAATCCCAACGTTACTCATCAAGCTTCCCACCAAACAAAACGCACCACTGAACCATTGTGTCCCAATTGCTAATGGTTTCCTTCCTGTTTTGTCCAACAGAAGGGCTGTTATTAGATATGCTGGCATTTCAGCTACTGCATTGATCAGCACAGTGAGATAGAGGTTGGTGTCTAGGTTGACAGCGTTCAAACTGAGTCCATAGTACACGGTTGCGAAGAAGAAGTTGATAAACACAGCTAAAAACAATCTAATACGGGTCATTGGGGATCGAATCACATCAATCAGAGATCCTGTTACTACTTGTTTTGTTTCAAGTTCTTCCTTGTCTGTTTGAGCACCGTTCGTTGAACCGTTGTTTACTTCGTCATCTAGGGCAAGGATGATATTATCAGGAAGGTGTTTTCCATTACCTTTAGCAATTGAGCTCATTACTTTCATCGCTTCACTCACTCTTCCTCGAATTAGGTACCATCTTGGTGACTCAGACACGAAAGGAAGAACAAGAACAACAAATAGGATGGCAGGAAGTGAAGATGCAATGTAAAGTGCACGCCAGGAATGGAAGAGATAGGCAATACCAGAGAGTAAGGCGATTCCGAAGGAGAAAAAGTAGAAGGTGGACATGCCAGCAACGCCACGACTTCTGGGACCAACGGGTTCGGTGGCAAGGACGAATGAACAGAGACCAGTGCCCCCGGCGCTGAGTCCTGTGAGTAGTCGGAGAAGAAGATAGATCCAATAGTTTGGAGATAATGCTGTTAAGCAACCAAAGACGGCATTCATAATGCAAACTACTGTTAGTGCTCCTTTTCTTCCAAGGCTTGAGTCTGAAAGATGGCCAAAAATTCCTGCACCTGAAGAATTATCATAATAATTACAATATTAGTATTGACTTTAGTTGAACTTTTAGTAGATTACTGCCTATTCATGTTCTTATGAACGATAGATACAAATAAATATCAAAGAGACTAGGAAGAAAGTTTATTCATATGTGCAATTAAGCATTTCAAATTCAGTTGTTCTACTTTGCACCTTCTACATGTTTGTATGTATAAAGGATAAGGGTAGCTTAATCATATTGAAGCATATAACTTTACATTTGTCAATCCAACCATATACAGGGTTGAAATAAACTGAACTTAGAAGATTAAAATATATATATAGATCTAACAAGGCAAACAAAATTCGCAAAGCGACTGAAAGGTATTAAAAGTAGGTTCGAAGAGGGAAAGATATGTTTGCAATATAAAAAGTAAGCATCAGGTGAAACGATCTATCCACAACGTCATTACCATGAGACCCAGAAGATATTATCTCCTTTGTATAATGACAAACAGGACAGCAAAAAGGCATTCTTTTACAATCTCTTTAGCTTGTAGACGAAATCATTTTGGATGGGAACAAAAAATTATACATCCGGCACTCACAGGTGACATTAACAAGTCGTAATTGCACTGAAATAGCTAGATGCCAAAAATCCCATGATCAACAGTTGTTAATCGAAACACAAGCACTTTCACGGTTTGGATGCATTAAGAGATGACACTTGTCAATATTAACTAGGAAAGCGACAAAGTGGACGATCATACACTAGCCTTTTACCAATTGTCCCAGTTCTCCAAAAGCATCGATATTTTCTATTCTTAGGGATATGCCTCGAGTCTTTTCAACTCTACCAGCTTTTCTGCTTTTGACTTTAATAAAATAAAGGAAATTACAGTCCCCTCCATGGAAAGTTTAGTAAAACATCAAGTCATACCTTCTAACTCTGTCCTCTATTCTCACTTTCAATTATTGATACATGAAAAGACAGAATATCATTACTAGGGTTAAGTAATAATGCTTAGAAGTTGACTGAACATCATTCAAGGTAAGAAAAACCAATACTCCATGTGCTATCTGTGCTTTCAACATGAACAGTAAGAAGTAAAGTTTGAAGGAGCAAGCTGAAACAACTTTATGGATTATACAATTCATAGATATATTTTTTGACTTATAATTAAAAAGGCAATAATAGGTGAGAAAATTTGATACATTACCCACAAAATTATTATATTATCACCAAAAAAATAATGTAATGTTACATTGCACACGATTCAATGAACATATTAATTGTTAATCATTATTAGCAATACATATTTACGAAGGATAAACCGACAAGAAAATAGTATATACCATATTGTAAGCCTACCAAGTAGGTTTAGATTCATGTCTATCAACTTACTAATAAGATGTTCCGTTGAGTTTCGTCGGCGTACGCAACTAGAAAAAGAAACCCGCCGATGCGTAATGGCGGCTCTTTGGTCAAACTTTAACTATGCAAAAACTTATTATTTATTACAAACGATCACGGGTCATTATCCAAATTATCTCATCAGGTGAACGGCTTCCTCTTAATAGAACCCATGAGGGAGCTGAATCGCTGGGTAGAGTGGACAGTTTGGTCAAACTCCACGTGGTTAGTTGATGATGATTAAGGTATTAAAAAACATAAACTAGACATTGGAGAAGACGTATTACGGTTTGTCAAAAGATTAGCGAAACCACAAAACTTACCAATCATGCAGCCACCAAAGAAGACAGCCTGAACAAGTCCAACCTTAAACTTCTCGCCGCAAACCAAACCCCACTGAGCCACCGTGGAGCTTCCTGGACCACCAACCCACTCCCACGAACCTGGCTCGAACCCGCAAACAGTCTTTGCCCACTCAGCGCAACCCGTCCCTACACAACGAAACTCTGGCTCCCGGTCTGCAAAAATCATGACCATGGTGTGGAGACCTTCAAGAGCCCAAGCCAAGCTGGCCAATACGAAGTGTCGCAATTGCCAGGCCCCAAACTCGCCACAGTGTTGTTGCAGCATGTCGTCGATGGTCAGCTTCTGAGGCTGTTGAAGTCCATGGACGGGCTTATTCCATGTGGCTTCTTTAGAAGGTTGGAGCAGGGGTGACCGGAGATTGGATTCCGGCATGTTTGTCATTGATTTTTTCTTGTGGTTTCCAGGAATAGACTTTAAGCAAGAGTTACGTCCCTGTGGATGTTCTGTTCATATATAGAAAAGAAAATACAACAATACATTAGCCATCCCACACAAATTAAAATTCTTTTTTGTTTAAACTCGAGCATCCTAAGGAAGTCTGGCTTATTTAAATTATCCACATTTAGACTAATTTTTGCTCACATTAAGTCAACTTGTAAAAGGTAAAATATTAGCCAATTAGATTTCTTCATTCTCATAGTTTGAATAAGACTCTCATCAAAGAATGAGAATGTTAAACCACTCGTATCAATCATTAAAATTCTACTCATCCTATTATCTCTTAAACTTGGCAATCAATTATTTTCAAAGTTGTAAAAGTGATAATAATTTTTTTAATTTATTTAAAACAAAATTTATATAAACTGAGTTTAAGATCCCAATCATATGTTAAATACAATTATTTAGAAGCAGTTTGTAATTAATACGTAAGTTTTTGGGCTTAAAGTTTGAGTTATTAAAATTATTATTTTACCGAGGTTTAGATGATGAAAAATAGTATTGTTTGAAATATACTATACTTTTTAACAAGCACTTTTTGCTACTCTCTGCAGCCAAATCCTTAACAGGGGCGGTGCAGGTGCGTACGGTCTCTGGTGCGAAGAGCTGAGAACTGAAACTCGAGGGATAAGAATGAGATGATACTGAGAGGGCGTGGGGTGGAGAGGGAGGTCCGCTAGGTTTAATTATATCAGACCAAGTCGAATATAATTAATGTACATAAAAAATCATAATAAGGAATCCAATCTTTTGAATGGACTCCGGAATAATTAAACAAAAGATGTAAGCCACAGTCATTTATTTATTTATTTTATTTATTTTTTGCATTTTCTGCTAGTTTATTCCTTAAATCCTTGAGAGCATCCACAACTTGAGAATCAAGATTGTTCTTTAACAATCTACCTTGGAAAGCTGGCCTGAACAATGTAAGAAAGAAGATTTAAATTATGCTGTAACAATCTCCTATATTGACTGCGTGCTCGTAAAAGGAAATCAGTATACTCCCTATGGATAAATATTGTTTTCAAGTAATACACACCTCTGTTCTTTCAGCATTCTATCCACCTCCTCCTTTGATGCCTTAATCTAAACTTGCAATATTCAAAAGAAATGGTAGTTAAGTGATGCATGCAGAAAAAATTTGTAACACATCCTCACAAATCAATGATTGCTCACTTCAGAAACCAGTGCCTTGCAACTCCATACAAAGGCTCCCTATCATATCACAACACAAACCAAACCTATCAAGCAGTCATGAAGCAATACAGAGAAAAAGATGCTCATTTCCATGTGTTATCAAATGAAAACCTGCCCATTAGGTGATTAAAATCGAAAAAAGTGTCTGATACTGTAGACGTACTAAGATAGAAAGCAGAAACAAGGCATTCCATTAAAACCGATTTCCAATGCCCAACAGTCAATTCAATGATAGTGAGCTACAAGGAAAATGCATACCGCTCCATGTGCTGCTTGTTGCTGCTCATGATCAGAAGTCACAACCCATACTTTTGGGCATCCATCCTCTTTCAAGGCCACGACCTGTCAGAATAGCAGTAAACCGCTGATGAGTGAAGTTCACCAATGAGAAGCACATATTAAACATTGGTAAAAGAAAGCACTTAATATGTATCAACGTTAATGGGTTAACACAAACATGATAATGTTAGAAAAATGCTGAAATAGGACAACAATCTAAAACTCGTGTACGTAGAAAAGGGGCAATACTCGGCATCTGAGATCCACTCACTTATTTGATGAATTATTGAATTCCCACAATTCCAAGAAATAGCTAAAAGATTTCAGTGCAATAGAGAGTAAAAATCTAACGCCTGAAACTGAAGATACATGTTCATAGTTTCTGATGATACATTGAAACAATTATCTAAATGAGGCATTTAGACCCAAGGGACTAGGAATGAGCACATAACAAAACCTGACATGAAGAAATTGTGTCCAAGAGATCAAGGAAAAATCCAAAATAATAAAGTCTTGCTAATAAATAAGGTTGAACATTGAGACAGGTAAAAAAAGGAGCAAATTCTTCATTTCTTAATAAAGACTACATCGAAGATATCTCAGAGATCAATGTCTGCCTTAGCTGATTCTCATGAATGATTTAATTAACGTAATTTTTGGTAAAGATTTTCCGGTATCTTCCTTGCTCAAATAGGTATCTTTAACGTAGTTGATGATCATAGTTAATGGAACTTTCTAGTACCTAAGAAGAGTAATACTCATCTATAGGGATTGTGCATAAAATTAGGATGTTTATATATTTTCTTTTCAATCTTTTAGGGGTGAATATTTCTGTGTATTTTCCTGATTAGGTAGTTTCTTTATTTTAAGATTTGTTTGCAAAAATATCTGATTGTAAAGTATGTATATATATGCTCAGAGAGTTAATGAGAAAAGGGTTGAGCTTTTCCTACCTTCTTCATGGTATTAGAGCCGTGAATGTAACTATGAGAACCCTCAGTTTGTACTATGATGGACAAAAAGAATGATGGGGAACAGAGGCAGTCTGCAGCCAAAGAAATAGATATCTCCTTATGATCTGTATTTGAAAGAGAACCCAGGAAAACTCATCACTCAAGTGCAACTGAGAGGTAAGAATTATGAAGAAGGGGCATGCACAGTCCAAGGCTCACTAAGGGCAAGAAGAAAGTTCGAGTTTGTTGATGGAATGATCAAACAACCCACCGAATATGTTCCAAAAATTTTCCATGATTGTGTGATGGATTTTCAACACCATTGAACCAAACCTTCGATCTATCATAACATACATGGAGAATGCAAAAGAGTTGTGGGAAGATCTGTCACGAATGGCCCCCTCATTCAACTAAAATCTGATCTGGCAAATTGCAGATAGAATGCAGATATTATGATAACTATTGTGGACTACTTAAGAAGTTGTGGGATGACTTAAATGGTTATGATCAAATTCCAATATGCACTTGCAATGGCTGTAAGTGTGGATTTCGAAAGAAGAGGAGAAGGTCCACCGATTTTTGATGGGCCTCGATGATATGTTGTTTTGAACTGTTTCAGTCTAATATCTTAAGTTTGGATCCCCTTCCAAGCCTCAATAGGGCGTATCAGATGGTGGTGCAAGAGGAAAGAGTTGGGACAATTATTTGAGAAAAGGATGACTAAGGTGACCCACTTAGGTTTTGTTGTAAAGGCTGGTTGGACAATAAGGGGGGAGAAGAAATTTCAGGCTACTTCGCAAGGCACTTGCTTGCATTGCAAACAACCCGGGCATGATGCTGATCCCTGTTTCCGACTGGTAGATTACCCAAATTGGTGGGGTGACAGATCATGAGCTGAAAGTTCCAGGCGTGGTGATGGGATGCAGTGGTTGTTGATTGGCATTGGCAGGGGAAGAGGCAGTGGTGCTAAGGCTAAGATGGCGTAAGCTGCTGGCACTACGGGAGCCACATCTAGTCGTGTAAAGGTTGAAAGGTGAGCAGACGTCTTTACCAGGCTTGAATCCAATACAATGGAGCACTCTCTTGAGCATGATCAACTCACATATCGATGGAACTAATGAGCGATTAAGAGGTAAGAACTCGACTTTCCCATGGATCATCGACACGGGTGTTTCACACCACATTACTAGCACACTTGTGTGCCTAACAAATTAGCAATATCTCAACCCTATTAGTTTGCCTAATGGCATTGAGCCTTATGCAACAAAAGAAGGAACGGTCACGTTTGGGGACAAACTCAAACAATCATGTTTGTAATGTTTTCTTACATGGAAACTCGAAGGAAGAGTTATATACGAAATTGCCAACTGGCTTTGAGGCCAAGGTGTGTCAACCTCTGAAATCTTTATGTGGCTTGAAACAAGCTCTCAATTGTTGGTTTGCTAAATTATTTGAAGCTCTAAAATCATCTTCAGATTATTCCCTTTTCACACTTCTAGCCCATGACACAGAATTGAATTTCTTGGCTAACGATGATATTTTTATATCAGGAAACAATGGGAGTGCTATGCAAGAATTCAAGGATTGTCTCGATTGTTGTTTTCACATGAAAGATCTTGAAATATTGAAATTTTTTTGGGTATCAAGGTCAAGCGAAATGCCGATGGTATTCTTCTTTCTCAACAGAAATATGCTTTGGACCTTATATCTAATCGTGGGTTACTTGGTGCAAAATTGACGACTATTCCATTGAACAAAATCATTAGCTGGCACTTGTTGATGGAGCAAAATTGAAAGACCCAACTAGTTATAGATGACTTGTGGGGCATCTTATTTATTTGACCTTTACTCATCCTGAGTTATCTTTTTGTGTTCACATCTTAATGCAATTCATGCATAATTCGAAACTTCACCATTGGGACATAACTTTGCGTGTTGTTCAGTATTTGAAAGGTAATCTAGGTTAGGGAATTTTGGCCAATTCTGATTTGCATTTGTATGGATATTGTGATGCTAACTGGACTAGTTGTCTTCTCATTAGATAGTCTTCGACAACTTATTATGTTGCTGGAAAATTCTCCTATCTCATAGAAGACTAAAAAGTAGTCTACGCACCCTTGTTCTTCTACTAAAACAGAGTATTGTTCTATGACGTCTACTACTTGTGAGTTAAAATGGTTGAAAGGGTTGCTAGTCTACACACCATTGTTCTTCTACTAAAACAGAGTATTGTTCTATGACGTCTACTACTTGTGAGTTAAAATGGTTGAAAGGGTTGCTATCTTCTTTTGGAGTTGATCATTCTTATCCAATGTGGTTATATTGTAACAATTAGTTGACCCTTCACATTGCCAATAACCCAGTTTATCATGAATGCACAAAGCATATTGAAGTTGATTGTCATTTTGTGCAAGACGAGATTACAAAGGGTAATATTAAACCCATTTAAGTCCACACTTCCGTTCAACTTGCTGGTATTCTTACAAAGGCTCTAGGAAAACAACAGTTTAATACTCGATTTTTCAAGTTGGGCGTTCACCATCTTCGTGCTCCAACTTTAGAGGGGTATTGGGATTAAAGAAAATTAGGATGTTGTATATGTTTTCTTTCCTATCTTTTAGGTGAATATTTGTTGTATATTCCTAATTGGGTGATTTTTTTAGTTCAGGATTTGTTTGTATGCATATATATGCTCACAGTTAATAAGAAAAGGGGTGAGCTTTCCGCAGCAAAATTCTTCTTCTTCCCTAAAGTTAGACCAATCTTTCAGAAGTTTAGTTTGGGGGTAAGGAATGGCCCTTGTATTTTGTTGGCCAACTCAACTGGCATGATTGATGGCTCACTTGGAAAGTTTACATAAAAACCACGTTATAATTATTAGATTAATCAAACTATTATTTGTGGAAAAACTGTATAGTTAGGAGTCTATTTTAGGAAAATATATTGTAATAGATTGTATCCTTAAGTTAGGATATTATTGGTCAAGATTCTGATAGGATTGGCTAAGATTTTGATAAGATACTCAATGACTTATGGGTATCTACCAGATTTGGATACTAGATTTTTGTGTATATATATAGCTAGAAGTGCTGTAACAAATACACAAGAGGAAATGCACTTTCTGCTTAATTTCTGACATAGTATCAGGGCTTTAGGTTCAATAACCTGACCATATTCTGGCCTTCATCGCCATATTTTTCCAGCCTTCATTGCTGAAATTTTTTTTGGTCAAGATATGTATTATCTCATAATATTACAATCTTAAAGATATTCTAGGATTGACTTTCTATATCTATATAGATTATCTAGCCTATTATGTACTCCTATCTGTGTATATATTTACTGCATTCACTAAGTAATTGAATATAGAGAAAATCAGCTCTTATTCACATGGCATCAGAGCCATGTGAAGCCATGTGAGAGAGAGAGTAAAATCGAGGAATCAACCTCGGCAAGTCAAGAAATGACGGCACATTAGAAGTCAGTCATCATGACCTCTGGTCTTAAAGGAGTTTCAGCTATTATTGTCTCTGACAAATTGAATGGAACAAACTATCGAGAGTGGGCTCAAGCTATGAAACCCGCCATAGGAGGACACGGGAAGATGAGCTTTATTGTCAGAGATGGGAACATTCCAGACCTAACAAACTCACAAGCTGCACGACAATGGGAGATAGATAACTCCATGGTCTCATTATGGCTTATCAACGCCATGATACCGCCTATCAAACGCACCTTTATGTTTCTGCCAACAGCTCGAGAAATTTGGGAAGGGGTGCAACAATCATACTCTGATGGAGAGGATGCATCACGGATCTGCGAGATAAAAACAAAGCTGAGGAAAATGAAGCAAGGAGATAAAGAAGTTATAGAATATTGGGTCGAAATCGTAGCATTGTGGCAGGAACTTGACCTATCGGATGAAGAGTGGAGGTGCAAGGAAGATGCTGTGATATACAACCCAAAAATTGAAAAGGAGAGAGTCATTGAATTTCTGGCTGGCCTCAACAAAAAATTGGATGATGTCCGTGGAAGAATCCTAAATAGAGTGCCTCTACCTACAGCTAAAGAAGTTTTTCTAAAGTTAGGAGGGAAGCGGCAAGGAGAAAAATCGTGCTAAAAGAGGAGCCAAAAGAAGAACAAAATGTATCTTCAGTACCTACTAATGAAGCATCTGCACTGATGTCCTGTGGTGAATCCAGTAAGAAGGGTCATAAGAAGTGGTGTGATCATTGTAAACAAAGTGGTCACACCAAAGACACATGGTGGGACATCCTTGGAAAGCCTTCAAATTGGAAACCAAAAAAAGGGAAAAACTGAGGCTACCAAGTATCTAGTGAAGGGGGAATAGAAAATCTGAAGATAGTCAAAATCAACAAGGAGGTGAGCTGAATATTTAACTAGGGAAACTATTGGAAGTATTAAAGAATCTCCAAATGACAGCAACCAATAGAAGGCAAGCACAGTTGCTAATGCTACTATGAGAGGTAATATCATAAAAGCTTTTTTTATCTTCATGCAGTAGGAAGAAATGGATAGTTGATTATGGAGCATCAGACCATATGACAGATGATTATAACCTATTTCATTCATATTTTCCTTGTGCTGGACGTGAAAAGGTTAAGGTAGCAAATGGTGATTCTTCTTCAGTTGCAGGAAAAGAAGATCTCAAAGTAACAAATTCTATGAAACTAAATTCTGTTCTACATGTTCCTAATCTAGAATGTAACCTTTTAGTCAGTAAGCTGACAAGAAAAGCTAATTGTAGTGCTCATTTTTTCCCTACTCATTGTGTTATACAGGACCTGTCATCCGAGAAGATGATTGGCAATGCTAAACAGGTAAATAGAGTGTACTACTTTGAAGATGAAGAAAGTCATTCTTATAGCTTGGGTAATACTGTAATTATTCCTAAGACTGATGAATTATTGTTATGGCATAAGAGGTTAGGTCATCCAAACTTCCAGTATATGTCACGGTTGTTTCCAAACATTTTAATAAATTAAGGCCCCGTTTGGTTAGCACGGATTGCTGCTGGGGAAAGTAATATTTTTCTTAAAATTTAAATTATCATGTTTGGTTCATTTTTTTGAGTAGTTAGGAAAATAAAAACTTTCCTAATTTAGGGAAAGTAGTGGCACTTTCCTTGGATTCTAAATCCCAACAGCCCTTGGTATTTAGATTACTTTCCCTAGAAATT
>JANKYF010000005.1:30938949-30949809 GCA_029829435.1 Erythroxylum hondense | reverse complement strand
AATATATATCAATAAATAAATTGTATGCCTTTGTAGTTTTTGCTTTATTAATTTTAATAGAATACAATAAATTATTATTATTTATTAATAAATATTTTATAAGATATGAAAATAAAATTAACTTAATTAATTCATAAGATTAATTTATCGTTAAGTTTTAGTTAATATTAAACTTTTTTTAAAAATAAAAAATGCATTAGAACATGAGAAATAGCATATTAAAGATATTAAAGCCAGGTAAAGGTTTGCAATAACTCTTTTAAGGAGCAAGATCAGGCTATACAAGAGCCTTTCTAGCTGTTAGGAGAAATACCTAAAGTTTTGAGGATATCAAGTAACATAGAGGAAATATAAGATAATTCACATTTTAAAACATTATGTTTATGTTATGCTTGAGCTGTTAGGACCAGACTTTAATTTCCTTTATCACTAGGAGTGAAGGCAAGGAGTGAAGGCAAGTAACTTACAACTAATAGTCAACTAAGTGTTGCATCTTTTATGGATAACATGAGTTACTAGCTACATCTGGATTCTTTCAAACAAATCCTTAAGAAGTAAATTCCTCTATAAAGCTTGGTTGTGGAAGATACTTTAGCTTCTTTTATGTCAAATATAGTATACCATATTACAAAGAGTGATTTTAAAGATCAAATGGTCATTCTCCCTTCCTTGAACATTATAGTAGCTCTAATTTGTAATTTCAAGCCATTCTGAGGATGGAGAGTTCCTCTCACTAAGCTAAAGGATGCCTCTCCAAATATAGTTGGAGTATTCACAATTGAATAAAAGGTGATTTAAGAATTCTAGCCCCTAATTACATAGAACACATGTTCTTGAACTTGATTTTTTTTTTTGAGATTTTGTATTTGGTAGACTATTTCTTAATAATTGCCAAGTATAAAACAAAAGTTGCACGTGGATAGTACTATTTGAACCAAATAAGTTCCCTCAATTTTACTTTAGTAACTTGATGTATAAAAAGATCTCTATAATAAGAGGTAGAGAATTGACCTAAAGTGGTCCTCTTCCAAAGAACGACATCTTCCTTCTTTAGAATTAAGGACTTATTCATCACATGGCTTACTAAAGGGGTATGTAGCAGGAAAGCTAGCAAATTTGCTTTATCCCTTATTGTATCACAAACTTCCACAGGAATCTCTGCCACCCCTACTGATGGGCCAAATTGGCTCCAGTTGTTGTGCCAAAATGAAGAAGAAGTGTCATCCCTTAAATTTATATGAAATTAAAATCTCACCACTTTCCTTAGCCTAAACATATAAATCATAGTTCATGAGGAGTCAGTTTTTGGTTGAGTACTCCAAAATTTATAATCTTTTATATAATAGGCATGCACCCATTTCGCCCATAAAGCTTATTTCCCTTTTAAGAGTCTCCAAATCCTTTTAATAATTAAATTATTATTGGTTATTTTCAACAAAATCATTATAAGGCCACCCTCATCCTTAAGAAGTTAAACGTCCGACCAACTAACCTTAGCCATTAAATCTTTACCAACTAACCTTATCCATTTAATCTTTACTTGCATCACTAAATCATAGGTATCTTTTAAACATCCTATCAATGGTTTTAACTAATTTGTTTGTGAACATTAAGTGAGAAGGCTAGTGTACTTGGATGTTGATGACCACTGAAGTAATTAGCTGGGCTCTACTAACTTTTGAGAGGCTTCTATTACACTAATTATAATTCTCTATGATCCTCTAGCATACTTCCTATTATAACTTTTGAAGAGTTTATGTGCAATCAAGATGTTGTCCTTAATTAACCTGCCTTTAATAAAAGCACAATGATTTTCATCATTGTATGGAGACAAAATAGAATCAATATTTTAGCAATAAGTTTGAAAATAATCTTATAAATGGTATTGCAACAAGCTACAGATCTGTAATGCCTCAGTGAATTAGGAGCTTGCACTTTAAGGATGAGACATACAAAAGTTCTATTTTACTCCTTCAACATTTTCTCCTTACTAAAAAACTCTAAGATAAAATTAGTCACTAAGGTTTTGGTTAGAGCCTAGGTCCACTAAGAAAAATATATATTAGTTCCATCTAGTCCTAGAGCTTAATTATGATGTAATAAGAACAAAGCTCTTTCCATGTTTGATTATTGAAAGGGCTACAGAGGGACTCATCTTCTTAAAGAGCAATCTATATTTGAATAATGAAATTGATAAGATTAACAGAAGAAGCAAAATACATAAGAGTACCTAAAGATCTAGAGAAATAAGAAAAGCCTCTTAAAGAATGTTAGGTTAAGTAGAAAAAAATATGTTAAGCCAAATGAGTGCCATAATTTGAAGATGTATTTTCTATGGAATTTGAAATTCTTCCACACTTGCATCCTTACTAACATCAACAAGAATACTTTCATGAGTATTTTCATGAGAAGCATTAATAAAGGACATATTTTGTAATTCCTTAGTGATTAAAATTGGTCCTTTTCTATAAGCTACTTCAAAAGTGGCTGAGGTAGAACAGCTCCCCATATTAACTTATTTCTCCTTGTCTGTAATGCCAGAATCCATTTGCATTAATTCCTAAAAGTTATCTTTTTGAGAAGATCCTACCTGATAGCTTCTAAATTTTCTTTATTTAGTATGGTTTAGTCTCCAAGTATAAGAAACATTAATAGTCTCTTTAATGAACTTGTCACCCTTACTTAGCCTTAGTAAAGGAATGGTTTCAAGAATGTCTTCATGGATATCAATTAAGACACAAACCTTTGTATAATTGATCATCTGGGTGCTTACTATTACTTATCAAGAAGGATTCACTTCCCCAAAGAGCTAGCTAGATAACTTAAACCCTTGTCGTTCAATACTCTAAAGGAGTAATATGGATATTCATCCATATTGGACTTTTATTAAGAAATTGATTATTAAGTTATAAGTCAAGCCTCCAACATTGGATAAATATTATTTTGTCATTCAAATACCAAGGTCATACTTCCAAAATCCTTTAAGCTTCGGCAATAGTCTCAAACTTAAAGAAGAATACATTTTCTTCATTCACTAAAATCTCTATTAGGATAAAAATGCTTCCATTGGTTTTAATCCCAAGCTTTTATAACTAGGTAAGGTGGTCTTTTATCTAAGAAAGATCCAACATGTTCCCTGCCCATCTAAAAGCTCCTCCTTTTAGAATTTCAAATGGCAGAGCAACAACGAAGGTGTCTTCCTACTTCTTTGGTAGACAATAACATAAGTTCAAAGCAGGAATGGATTCTCTAAAGACCTGACATCAAGATTTCTTGTTGTTAATAAAACCAGTGTTTGCTCCATCTTTTTCTATACCTTCAGGGGGCACAGGATCAATTAAGGAGAAGGTTTGGACATATAGGGTAGAGATGGACAACAAATTGGAATTCAAGGCTAGAGTTGGGTTAGAAAAGATGAGGAATTGGCTTTGGAATGAGAAGAAGTGGGGATTGACAATAGAGAGGCCATAGGTGAGGAGTTAAGGCCAAAAGAGAGAAAAAAGTCCAACCCTAAAGAATTTTGGTTAGCTCCTGACCTAGAAAATGACATATTGTCTGAATACGAAAAAAATAAACTAAAAAAGAAAACAAATTCAAAACATTATTTTTAAAACATTAATAATGAGGAGGTGGGTAAATAATAAAAGGAGATAAGACCAGAAAGCCCTTAAATGGAAAAAAAGAGGACAACAGAGAACCAGACAATAATAAAGAAAAGCAGGAGCAAAAAGTAGTAAGGTAAGAAAGGGAGAGTAAACAAGTAAGTAATTAATAGAGGACACAATCATAAGGACAAGTCAGGAAAAGGAAGCAAGAAAGGCGAACTTAAGGGAAGGATTCATGAAAGAGGGCATGAAATATTACTATTAAAAAAAGTTCACTACATTTCAAGTAGGTAAGCGGCACCTAAAATATTACTACTAATTAAAGTGTACTACATTTATATTAACAATCTAATAAATTTTAATTAATATATATTAAAATTGGAAAATAAAAACTAAAAATAAAAGGAGTAGAACTAAATGGCCCCTAAATTAATTTTTATTTTCTTAAAATAAAATATAAACTAATATGATAAAATTGTGAAAAAAGAACTACTTAATTCATGGTATACAGAATTTGGTAATATGGAAAGGAAATGTAATGGTAGATTGTTGTCTAAAGCTTATAACTAAGCTTATATCCATGTTTTATAATAGTCTTAGTGAAGGACACTCGGGGCTATTGATCAGCATAAGAAACCTTAAATGTTATTCCACTAAAATGGAATAGCGAAAGACACAAGGAATTTTATTGGATAGTGTATAAAAAATGAGATTTATGCAATCCTTTTAAATTCAAAGAACTGTTGCACAAACATCTATATGAATTTTATAGCATGATTGGCTCCCCAAATATACTAGTTATTTATAAGTAGACTCTACTTGTTGTTAGACAAAATTCCTTTGTATTATTTATGGAAACCATCAAAATGTTGGGTTATACTTCTATAATGATCCAAGTTTTTTTAGTAATTTTATCATAAGATAAACAAAAGGTAAATTGTATAAATTATTTCTTAACATTTTGTAAAAAGTTTAAAAGTTAAAATTTTATTTTTAGTCTTAACATTTTCATCGCAATATAACTTTAACCTTAATGTTTTAAAGCGTTTAATTTCAATCATAATGGTTTTAAAACGTTTAAAATAATCCTTCAATAAATTAAAATCTTGATGAGGTTAAACTTCTATCAGTTAAGTGTCACATTAATATTGATGTCACACTTATAACATATTTTTAAAATCTATTGTTCGGTCCCACTGTCAAGTAATATAAATGAGCCCATCATCATATTTTAAAAAATTTTAAATTATGTATATTTTGTAATTAAAATAATTAATTTGTAATATAATTTATTTAGGTTAAGTTGTTAATTAAAATCTCTAAATTAACTTCACATAACTCTTTCTCTTTTATGTGTTTTTTCAAAAATTGCTTCTTCTTTCATCATCATCATCATCTTCTTCTTCCTATTTTACTATCGATGCTTGGATAAGAAAGGAACAATGAGAAAGATTAGGATGATGATGGATTCAAATTTGCTTGATGAATTCATAATATAAATTAGTATGAGAATTTTAGGTAGACAATGGTTAGAAGGTGTTCAATCACATGTTACTATGCTTTTCCCTACATATTCCAAGGCCAAATCAGAGGTTAAGGAGCACATTTGCACTATGTATTGAAACAAAAACAAATCTTCAAGATAATATAATTATTCCTACTTGTGCTATTTCGAAAAAGAATCTTAAGGCAACCTATATAGAAGAGTTTTTCTAACTTATCCCCTTGTCTAATAAACATAAAGATTTGGGAAGAAGAACAATATTTATCGTATATGTCGGAATAGCTTAGTAAGCCACACTCTCTATAAGGATTTTTCTGTTGTCACATGAAAGCCAATTAATTATCTCTAATAGTATACAAAAGAGAGCTAAGCAAACACGCTCATTAGTTTACGACTTGAGGAGATAGTCAATTTATGAAAAGTAGAAGAAAAAGAAGAAATAGTAGCAAAATAAAAACTAGACTACTATTATAGTAGTGGTAAGTCTAGGTCGATCCCACCGAGAGTGTGTGTAAAGTTGTTGAAATGAAATTAATCGGTGTTTAGGTTAGGAGGAGGGGTTTGGTTTTTGAAATAAGAAAATAAAATAAAGCTAAAATAACTATCAAAAGCAATATAAAGGAAACATGTAAAAAATTATAAAAGTGGAGAATTCGGTAGGGATCCGATTCTTTAGTTCAATCTTGGCCTATACCTTAATTAATCATATTTCATTGATTTTTTGTTCTCAAACCTCTGCTATCAATAGGTTAATAATTAACCCGAGTTTTTCCTTAGATGGTGTTTAATTAAGATATGATCGTTAATTAAACCTAACCACCAAATAACCTAGGATACAATTTCTAGATTCAATTTGGTAATAGAATTATGAATTATGAAAACCGATTAATCAAGGCAACAACTACATATGATGTATCATTTAACCTAGGTTATGTTATCCTTAATGATTACGAATCATTAGTCGCTATATATGAATTTCAAATATAACAATTATTGATTATATCGAAATTCTAGCAATGGGTTTGTAAATAAACGATCCAATGAATGCAGTCAAATCATCTTTGCACAATATTTAATGGGTTCATACATAAATAATTGAACAATAACAAGAATATGATAATCCATACACAAAACCCAAATCAATTAATATAAGATAACACAATCAATTTCTAAAAAGAGAAAGAAACAACAAAAACTGTGAAATGCACTTAACCCAAGTCGTTAGCGTTAATGTCAACTTCGAATTGGCGTCAGGACATCTAGCCCTTCATGAGTCTCTACAAAAAAAATGCTCCAGCCCTATTGAAAAACCCCTAACTGAAGAACACCCACAATTCTCTCTATATTGCGCCTCCACTCTCTTATCCTACGCTACACTTTATTTTTCTCATTAATTTTTGGTCCACTATACTATTCCTTTATTTAAAACCATTGCCATATTAACGGATATTAGGATCCCGAATAACCTAGTCCGGGTAATTATGCAGTGCGTGACAATGGTATCGTTGCAAGTTGCGTGGCAAGCTACCTGTTCTAGTCCTTTTACCCCCTCAAGAGGTCTTAGGCAAGGTGATCCGCTCTCACCTTATCTTTTTGTGTTATGCATGGAAAGACTAGGTCACCTTATTATGCAGGAGGTGGGTCACGAGCGTTGGAAATCGATAAAGCTAAGTCCCATAGGGCGTCCCTTATCTCATCTATTCTTTGCAGATGACCTTGTGCTATTCACAGACGCTATGGAGTCACAAACACAAGTAATAACAAGGACCTTGGAAATCTTTTGTAAAGCATCAAGCCAGTGAGTTAGCTCTACTAAAACTCGGATCCTTTCTTCCAAGAACGTTTCTCGAGATAAAGTGCGTTGCATAAGTCAAACCCTTCAAGTTACTAGCACAAACAATCTTGGAAAATATTTAGGCATTCCATTGATTCATGAGTGCACAACGAGAAATACTTATCAATACATTCTTGATAGAGCACAAAAAAGCTGGCAGGATGGCGTACTAAGATTTTATCACTAGCAATGTAGGTTACTTTAACCCAATTAGTTATTTTGTCACTTCCAATTTTCACGATGCAAACAGTACATCTGTCGCAGCAATTATGTGATGATTTGGAAAAAGTTATGAGGGATTTTATATGGGTTTCAAAGGTCGGGCAACGAAAAATGCATCTGGTTAATTAGACGACAGTGTGTCAACCAAAAAAAAGCCGAGTGCCTAAGTCTTAAACGCATTCGATCTTCCAATGATGCGTTACTTACAAAGCTGGGATGGGAGTTGATTACAAAACCCATGGCCTTATGGGTCCAAACCCTGAGGGCATTATATCGTTTCAACGCATATCATCTCCCCTAGACGCTTGATAGGAATGGAGAATTGGTGATTTGGCAGTAGATATCTATAACATGGCAGTTTGTGGGTCAAGGAGTTAAATGGACTATGGGAAATGGACGACGCATACGCTTTTGGCTAGATAATTGGGTGGATGGTTGGGGTCCTTTATTTCTAGTGGCGACCACTCACATTCCTGACAGTGTTCTCAACGCTACAATATCTAATTTTACAAATGAGTTTGGTCATTAGCATTGAAATTTATTCCAACAGTACCTTCCTTCCACAGTTTGTATGATTATTGCATCAATCCATCCTCACCTAAATAATAAGGAGGAAGACAAGTTGGTGTGGGGACAAACAAATTATCGGGGGTTTACAGCGGCGTCAACTTATGATTTAATCGAGAATAGTACCACGAATGATTCGAGCAGGCTATGGGAGTTAATCTGGAAATGGACAGGACCACAACATATTAGGTCTTTTCTTTGGCTTCTGGCTAAGAGAAAATTAATGACCAATCAACAGCAAGTGGTGCGATATATATCAACGGATAACAGTTGTTAATACTGTGGACAGGAAGAGTCAACCCTACTTACAATACAAGATTGTCATAGGGTGAAATTCTTTTGGTGCAAATTTCCTCCTGAAATGGTGGATATAGGTTTTTTTTCAACAAGACGAGGGGACATGGGTTCTTTACAACCTTAGGCACCAATCTCAGTGGCAGCGGGCAGCATGGACTACAATTTTTGGACTCGTATGTTGATTTTTATGGCAATGGCAAAACAGAAGCGTTTTTTAGTTCGACTTTGTTTGATCGGCAGACAGCAACAAAATAGTGATGAATTACGTTGACTAGGCCATACGGGCCCGAGCTGTAGAAAGTCGTGTGTTTCAGACATAGGGTCTGTCGTTTGGTAATTTAGTGGGTTGGACCAAACCAGTGGACGGTTGGGTCAAACTCAATACTGACGGGGTGGTGAAACACGGGTTCGGCCTTGCTACAGCTGGAAGCTTAATTCGGGACTGCCAAGGTCGATAGTGTGGTGGATTCCTCCAGAATATTATAGCGGGATCGCCTTTGACTGTAGAATTCTGGGGAGTTCACTCGGGTTTAACGTTGGCATGGGCATTTGGCTATCGACGCGTGGTCGTTGAAGTGAATTCTTTGGAGGTTATCAACATTCTTTCTTCTTCAAATATAGTCATGGCTTATAATAATCCTTTGGTGGCAAGTATCCGAGGGTTAATTTGTCGAGCATAGGAGGTGCAAATTCAGCATACTTATCGAGAAAGGAACCAATGTACCGATAGACTAGCTACTCAAGCCTTTTTAGCTAGTCTAGGACTACATCTACTCCAGAAGTCCCTGGTGATTATTATGGATTACATTCACTAAGATGTGAAAGGAGCACTTTACCACAGAACTCTGCATTAGTGGGGTGTGTTGATTAGAGTGGAGTGTGTTTTGTTTTGTCTTTTATCCCTTGTACCAAAAAAAAATACGTTTTTGTCCAAATAATCATCCTTCTACTGCGCCCGCGTTTTACTCCATCGCTCATTGTTGTCGCTTCCCTCAATGCTTCCAACGTGTGTTGTATTTTCTTCTAGCATGAAACACAATGAACACAGACGTTGTTTGCATTTCTAGAAACGTTTCCTTCCTTGCTTCTATCTGCTACGTCATTTATGTTTAACGTGTGTGTGTGCATCTGCTGCAACGTTTCCTTCATGATGTGCTGCCGGTTTTGCTTCTCTTTCAGCTGCTTTTTCTTCATTTAATTTTCTTAAAACACGTTGCATGAGCTATTGTCCATCATCCTTGACTTTATTAATTAAATTAATGGTGTGCATGGCCGTGCAAAATGGATATCTTAAGTAATTTCATGTCATTAATTGCTAAGTGTTGTGAAATAATTAAACAATCAATTAAGCACATATTATTAGCAATTTTTGTAAAACACATGAAAGATGGAGAAAGAAAGAGTTACATGAAGTAAAGGAATTTGATACTAATCTAGGATTTTGACAAATTAAGGTTAGTTTGATTA
Source organism: Erythroxylum hondense (assembly GCA_029829435.1). Taxonomy (NCBI): domain Eukaryota; kingdom Viridiplantae; phylum Streptophyta; class Magnoliopsida; order Malpighiales; family Erythroxylaceae; genus Erythroxylum; species Erythroxylum hondense. The sequence goes on along the minus strand of JANKYF010000005.1, from coordinate 30,940,313 downwards.
GAAAATTTAAAGATTTTAATTAACAATTTAACCTAAATAATTAACATTATAAATTAATTATTTTAATTACAAAATATACATAAATTTAAATTTTAAAAAAATCATTATATCACATGACATATACGTGAAAGTAGGACCTACCAATAAATTTTAAAAATATGTTTTAAATGCCACTTAACTGATTAGAAGTTTAACCTGTTAACTTTTTCATTTATCAAGGATCTATTTTGAATGTTTTGAAAAAGTGAAGAGTTAGAAATTAAACATTCTTATATGTTAGGGTTAAAGTTGTATTATGATTAAAAAATTATGGTTAAAAATACACTTTTGACCAAAGTTTAAATTAGTTATCATTATTTTTGACACAAGATTGCACTATAACATTAACAAAATAATATTACTGGCACCAATATTTTAAAAATTGAATAGAAAATTAAACTAATAAGATAAAAAGTTTAAGGTTTAAAAGGTTAGTCCAATATTAAACCATCATAAATTATAAACTCGACTAGAGATTGAATAAAATTAAATAACTTGAAATATGATTGAAATAAATTGTCCTTATTTATAAAAAATTTTGAAGTTTAATTGAAAAAATAGATTGTTATACAAAAATTAATTGATTTATTTTAGTTTATAAGAACTTATTAATTTATAAAAATTGACTGATTAATTAATAAACTGATTAGTTTTTAACAACAATAGTTATTAAAATAAATCAAACTAACAAATTAAAATCTGAATAGCGAACCAGTTGAATATTTTAATCGATAGATACTTTCCCTCCCAAGTCTAAATAATAGGGATTTAACCATCTTGGGTCGAATTTTACCTATTTCAAAATATGTTTATTGCTTAAATTTAACGTACTCATCAAATTTTAAAATAAAGTAAAGCACATTATATAGTTACTAAAGTAATTGCTGCTAAAAAGGTGACATGGCATTTGAGAAATCAACAATCATAAAGCTCAATGCACCTCAAATAGTTAAGCTATATGCTTTATACTCTTCTTTATTTCCTCTGCCTTCTAAGGTTCGCATCCTTCAATTTAATAATGAACAAAGAAATTAAATGTGCATATTTTATTTGTCAACAAGGGCATGAACTCACAAGTCCAAAGAAACTAATTGGTTAAAGCAATAATTTCGTTTATATTGAGCCATCCAACTTTTACTGCTAGTCAGTTCAACGGTAAAAATATTGAATCATCCAACTTTTTGGTTCGGTTTTTAACATTTGTGTTTGATTTATTTTAATATTTTTTGTGATAAAAACGGATTAATTTATTAATTAATCAATCAATTATCATAAATTATTAAAATTTTATAATCTAAAATGAATTAATTGATTTTTATTTAATA
>JANKYF010000005.1:30901644-30917309 GCA_029829435.1 Erythroxylum hondense | reverse complement strand
ATAGTGATTTTGCCTTGATTTTTTATTTTTTAAAAATATTTTTGATTTTATAATTATTCATCCTACTAAAACTATTATATTATTTATCATCGAATCAATTCCAAACGAAGACAATCAGTGAAGCATTTTGAAGATGCATTGCAGGTCTTCCCTCACAACTCCATCACCTCCTCCTCATCCTCACAATTACTCACTTGGATAGGATTCGATGGAAATAGAAATTCCACTGGGAGTGGGAGAGGCGGCACTTAGCTATGATTTTGAGAAAGCAGTGTGCAGTCATGGGCTATTCATGATGTCCCCTAACCACTGGGACCCTGTCTCCCGCACCTTCTCTCGCCCTCTTCGTCTTCCTCGTCATTACTCCTCTTCCCCTAATTTATCATCGTCAGCTCTATGGGTTACAATCTCTCATCCATCTCACCTTCGACATTCTCTTCTCCTGCGCGTGCATTCCACTCTTCCTCTGTCCACGCATCACCGTCAATCTCTGGTGGCTCAGGTGGTGAGGATGATCAGATTGTCTGATGCTGACCACAGGAATGCCACTCGCTTCATTACGACCTTTGCGGATGATTCTCTTCATGATGTCATCAGAGCGTTCGGGGGTAGGGTGTTTAGGTCTCCAACTTTATTCGAGGATATGGTTAAGTGCATTCTTCTCTGCAATTGCCAGTATGTGGTCGTTGTCTGTAGTTCTTTATCTCTGCTTCTACTTGTTCGACGAAATGTCACTTAGAAAATAAGAAAGTGTTTCTTATGCTTTGAGCCTTCAACAATAATTGAAAGATTCTGATATTTCTTTTTAACTGCAGATGGCCAAGGGCTCTGCAAATGGCCAGAGCGCTTTGTGAGCTTCAGCTTGAACTTCAATCTCATCCTCATTTATCTGATGAAGAGTCATCGGTTTCGAAGAAGTCCCATTCTCCCCTTCAAACTGAAGATATCAATATGATTCCCTACACACCTCCTGCAAATGAGCCTTGTAATAGAAAGCGCCAAATGTCCCAATCTTCTCCTACCCATTTACCAGGTAATGGTCATAATACCAACATGGGGCATATGGGCGGCTTCTCTCTTAATGGCAATGAAGAAGCTCCTTGTGGACTTGTGTCTCACCAGAAAGAGGAATTCAGGACACTGGAATCAATAGGTAATTTCCCAAGCCCCGAAGAGCTTGCCGGCCTTGATGAAAAGTTCCTGGCAAAGCGTTGCAAACTCGGATATAGAGCGAGTCGAATAATACAATTAGCCAAGGGTATTGTAGAAGGGAGGATTCCACTGAGAGAACTAGAGCAATTTGACAATGGAGGAAGCTTATCAGACTATGACAAGCTGGCGGATCAGCTCAAAAAAATTAATGGGATCGGTCCGTTTAGTTGTGCGAATATCCTTATGTGCATGGGGTTTTATCACGTTATTCCAGCTGATTCTGAAACGATTAGGCATCTAAAACAGGTAAAACCCAGTTTTCTGCCTCCCATCTTGATTAGTGTTAAGGAGGAAGATTTCTCTCAATTCCATGCCCTTTTCCCACGCAGGTTCATGCAAAAGAATCAACCATACGAACACTTGAAAAAGATGTGGAAAAAGTGTATGGAAAATACGCACCGTTCCAGTTCTTAGCTTACTGGTATGATATGCTCATGTGATACCTGATTTTTCTTTTAGTTCCACTCTCTTTATCGACATACGGTTTGATTTGGTTCGTTTTCCCCATCTATCAGGGCAGAACTGTGGCACTACTATGGGCAAAGATTTGGGAAGCCAAGTAAAATTCATTTCTCGGATTACAAACTTATTACGGCCAGTAATATGAGAAAGAAAAATAAAGTGACAAAAGGAGCTGCAGAAGCAATAGGAGAAAAGTAACTTTGGCCTTGGGTTGTATGAGGAGCCTGTGCTTGAGTTTAAAGAACTGTACTTGCTGGACAAGATTAATTTTGATAAGCTATACAATGTATTTGATGGTTCAAAAACTCCGTCGCTGATTGTTCCAACATACGTAATCTATCCAAGTTCAGTTCCTGAAAGCACTTTCAGACGAGGGACCAGGTTTTGATTAAACTGAAATTTTTGCAGTAAGGTAGTCCTCGGTGCATTTTTCTTTTCTGGTACAGGTGGTTGTCTCGATTATAGTAATATTCAGAACTTTGAAACTTTAGTGATCGTAGCCATAACCAAGATATGTTCCCTGAATAACTTAAAAGAGTTGAAATGGATGATTTGATATAGAATAGCTTCAAACCCTGTTACAACCCCATGCGAAAGAACAGGGAAGTCAATTTGATATACAATCAAAGTCATTCTTTCTGGTTAGTGATGAAAAGTGTTCCTACACGGAAGATACCTAGAATAAGGATTTGAGAGATTACAAAAGAGACCATCATAGTCATTTCAAACGTCTTCTATTCTATAGAATGTAGAGAAAATAACTACTCATCCTTAGTACTCAAGATTGGGGACTGAAATCCTACTATTGATTGATTCCGAAAGGGAAGGGGTAACTCACCAACAGGTGGGGGATATGAAATATGGCACCAACAACCGTTCCATAAGAGTTACAACTGAAGCTGCTCACCTTTTTCAGTAATTGACTTGGCCCCAAGAGGCCAGGAGTGAAGAGAGCACTAAAATAGAGTTATTAAAAGAAAGGGTCAGGCCCTGAATAAGAGAAGCGTATTACAGCAATTGAAAGAGTTCCCCAAGCCAAGAGAGGATATTCAAATAAGAGGAATGACCAGGACGGGACTCCTAGGTGAGAGACACTACCGCTACTAGCTTCTGCCTTCTAGCTCCTAGCTAAAAGAGAAGATGAAGTCTTTGGGTTCCTTAGATTGGCTAGTAACATAGCTTGAACTATAACAGAACTCCTGTTCTACTCCTGTAGGGTAATTACATTTGCTCCCCAGCCCTAAAGAGGACAGAGGATATTATATCACGGCTAGAAAAAAGCCCATTCATAGCGTTCCTCATACTGAAATAACTCAGCACCCTTTAACTTAAAAACAACTCTAGCAACTGTTGCCCTCAGGGTGGATATCTCAAATACAAAGAGCAACAAATAAACTCTCTAGCTCTAATAAGAGTTTGGCCTCTCGACCACAGAATAACCATGCCATTTGGACAATGGCGATGGGCTGTCAACACTCCTAACATTCAGCCTCCTTCAAGTCAACAAAAAGTTGAGATACATGTTGGCCAGGGGTTTTTGGTTGTAAAAAGTATAGATAAAGAATATCAATACATAAGCTTGATTAACATCTAGTCATGAAAGATACATGACTCTGCAGGAAATCTAGGAACCTTCTCCTGTAATTAGAATGAAAATTAATGCAAAATTTGGGGGGAACAAGATATCGTCTGATTAACTTCACTAGCACAAGATTCAGAGAATAAAAATTGGCATTACATACTCCCAGCAGCACAATGAGTAAACCATGCAGGGATAGTAGATGACTTGTATTAAACAACGATTTAGTAGCATCACATTACACTCTTCAAACACGTAAAACAATCTCATTCATAAAAGTTACATTTTTATTATCCCCATTCACACAATTACTTGAAAGTGAAACCCAACTCTGACCAGCGAGTGATGGTCTAGAATGTCATTTGCAAGATTTATTTTGAGGCTCCAAAAGAGAAACACTGGATGATGCAACCATAGGATCTGCAAGTACAAGATGAGATGTAACAAGAATATTACTGGAACAGTAAACAGAACCAAACGTGGAACCCACATGTATATGTAGTTTTACGTTGGATCTAGTCACAGGAATCCTCTTTTCCTTTATCAGAATTCTTCTCTTTTTTAAGTCTTATTTTTATGAAAAATTCTGATTGCTTTTTAGTTATTGCAATGCCTTCTATATAGGCGTATTACATATAGGTTTATAAGAATTTATTAACTTATTCTCCTAATAAAATAATAGACTTTTAAATAACATGACTATTACCTAAATAAAATAACCACTAAAATTACTTCACAATCAAGATGATCTTGTGTATTTCTTTCTTTAAAATGCATCTTTCATATCATTAATCTCCCTAAACAAAGCCTGTTCTCAAGGTCAAACTCATGGTAATTTTGGATGTCGTAACCCTCCTCCATCCTCTTCTTTGGAGTCTTCTAATTCTACCCAGAACATCTTACATTTATGTCCTTGATATAATGCTTCATCACAATTGAAACAAAGCCCCTTTTCCCTTGTTCCTTCATCTTTACCTTAGTTTTCTTAAAGAAAATAATCAAAAGAGTGCAGGAGCACAGACCTCGAGTTGTTTCAAGAAGTGGCAGCTTTACCAGCCTCCTGTGACAACTACAGCACTTCTCAACCTCATTTTATACGTGCAGGACATATTCATGAGTCTCCAGCTAGTTCGACTGTTGTAGCTCCACTTCTAGTAGAAACCCTTCCATGACCTCGATGGTAAACAATCCAATCTATTGCCTTGTTTTAAGATTTGTTGTGCGCACAAAGTCTAAAACTCTTTGTTAGCTAATTCATCCAATGGGTTAAGACCTACAAGAGGTCCAAATTGTAGGTGACATTGTTCTTTGAAAGTTTCCCAATCCATAACCGGTTCCTCTTGCTCCACCTTAAAAAGTTATAATTGTACTTCTCCATTAAGATGGAATGTTGACAACCCCACTTTCTCCTCTTCCAGGCTCCATTGATTCTTAAAGAAATACTCCTTGTAAATCCAAACAAGAGGTCATCAAAATCATCAGAGTAGGGGAATTGTGGGGAATTCTAATTTAGTAGGTGTGGTCGCTGCTGCTAGCCTCACCTTGCTAGCCTCATCTGTGAATAGCCCATAGAAGCTCCTCAAAGTGAGCATTTTGGCATTCTTCTACCTTTGTCAACCGTTGCTCCACTTGTTTCATATACATATCTACTTTAGTTGACAAATCACAAGAATCGTCCATGACCTTGGGCTCTGATATCAAATTGATATGTGTTTTTACTCAAAAGGATGTCCTCTTTTTCCTTACTAGAGTTCTTCTCCTTTCTAGGCCCTATGGTTGTTATTAATAAAACTCATTCTGACAAGCATTCTATTAACTATTTTTATGAGAAATTCTTACTGCTTTCTTAGTCAATGTAATGCCCTTTAAATAGGCTTAGTACATACAATTTTTAGAAAGTAAAACAGAATAGAAATCCGCTTGTCTAATCTCCAACTAAAAATAAACTTATAAAAATAATAGACTTCCTAAATAAGATGACATACTGCCTAAAAAGATAACCACTGCAATACTTCCTAATCAAGATGATCTTCTTGTATATTTCTTTTCTAAAAAAGCATCTTTCATAACATTATTCTCCTCTGGACAAAGAGCCTGTCCTCAAGCTCGAACTCAGGGTAACTTCGGATATCCTAACTCTCCTTCATCCTCCTTCGTCTTCTTCTTTAGATTCTACAAATTCTACCCAACACAACTTCTAACACTTATGTCCCTGATATAATGCTTCATCACAGTTGAAACAAAGCACCATTTTTCCTTCATTCCTCCCTCCCTGCCTTGGTTAACTTCTTAAAAGTTGCAATAGCACTTCCCCTGCTAAAAATAGCCTCTTGACTCCCCTGCACTCCCTTTTCCTCCTACAGAATTTCTTGACACAACCCTCAAGTTGTCCCACGAAATGGCAGCCTTGTCACTCCCTCCAGTGACGACTAGAGCACTTCTCAACCACCTTTCATGTGTTTGAGTCAGGTTCATAGTAGCCCCCAGGCTCTTTGGCTGCTTTAGCTACACTTCCAACCGAAACCCTTTCATGAGCTCAGTAGTAAACAATCCAACCTGCTGCATTTTTTAAAGCTTTGTTGTGTGTGCTTACAAATTTTAAAAGTCCCTCTGTACTCCATCCCAGTTTGTTTCAACTTAGCTAATTCATCCAATGGGCTAAGACTCATGGGAGGTCCAAACCATAGGTAACATTGTTTCTTGAAGGTTTTCCAAGCCATAGTTCTCCTTGCTCCACCTTAAAAAATCAGGGTTGTGCCTCTCTATTAAGATGGAATACTGTCAGCCCCACTTTCTCCTCTGACGAGCTCCATTTATTCTCAAAAACTTATAAAGCTAAACAAGAGAGTCATTAGAACAATCATAGGTGGGGAATTCCAATTTAGAGTACCTGCGAACGATGCCTAAACCAACTGGCTCCATACTTCTGTCTGCCTTTGTGTCAGTGAGATTGTTACTATCACTCTCCTCCTGCTGATCTCGTCCACAAATACCCCGCATAACCTCCTCAAATTTGAACATTCTGGCGTTCTTCTACCTTTGTCAATCGTTGCTCCACATGATTCATAAACAAAATTGACATATCACAGGAGTCGTCAATGACTTTGAGCTCCGATACCAAATTGATATATATTTTTGCCAAGGATCTAGTAATGGAACGACTCACAGGGAAATCCTCTTTTCCCTTGCTGGAAGATGACGGTATCGTTTTGCAAAAACACGGCTAAAATAGACTATTGGCTGCCCTTGTTGCTATAATACTGGTCCGATACCCTACCAGAGGCATCACATTCCACCACAAATGGCTGCAAAAAATCCGGCAAGGTGAGTACTAGGGTGGAGTACATTGCTACTTTCAACTCCTCAAAAAGCGGCCAATGCGGAAGTTGACCATAGGAACAAATTCCTTTTGAGCATAGATGTCAATGGTGAGGCTATCTACCCATAATCCTTCACAAATTTTCAGTAATAACCTATGAGTCCAAGAAACCCACGTAATGCTTTGAAGGAAGTGGGCTGTGGCCATTGTAAGATAGCCTGAATTTTTTTCGGATCAACGAATACTCCTTCCGTCGAGACTTTGTGCCCCAAATAAGAAACCGAGGGCTGAGCAATGAAACGCTTAGATCGCTTCAAGAAAACCTAATTATGTCACAGAACTGAGAAAACTTTCCGTACATGGCCTACATGCTCTACAAAGCTCCTGCTATAAATCAATAAATCGTCAAAGAAAACCAACACAAATTTATGAAGAGAAGGTTTAAAGACGCGATTCATAAGAGCTTGGAAGGTTAAGGAGGCGTTGGTAAGTCCAAACAACATTACCAAAAATTCAAAGTGCCAATGATGTGTGTGAAATGTCGTTTTAGGTATATCGTTAAGATGCCTTCGTATTTGATGATAACCTGAGCATAAATCTAACTTGGTAAAAATTTGCGCTCTGTGAAGCTCCTCCAAGAGTTCGTCAATAATCAGGATGGGAAATTTGTCCTTGATAGTTTTGGCATTAACTCCTTGAAAACCCACACAAAACCACCAGTTCCCATCCTCTTTCCCTACTAACAGAACTGGAGAAGAATATGGAAATTGGCTCAGTCGAATGAGGCCTCTTTGCAACAACTCGTCACACAGCTTCTCAATTTCTGTTTTTGGGGCATGATGATATCAGTAAGGACGACAAACCACCAGATTGGTGCCACTTTCCAAGATAATACAATGATCACACCAACGGGAGGGTGGCAATTTTGTGGGCTCCGTGAACAAATCCTCGAAATCAAGTAGAAGATGTTGCATTTCCATGTTGAGATTCTCTTCTATGGAGACAAACTGCTGTCGACAAGAACCATAAGTTCTCTTAATACCCCATAGTTGGATATGACTTCCATCAAATTCAAATTCCATCCATAATCTCTTAAAATCCCACATGATCTGGCCCAACTTGTTCAGCCAATTGATTCCTAATATAGCACCACAGAAACCAAGTGGAATCAAATAGAAATCCAAAGAGAAAGTATGATCTCCCAACTATGATCACCCAACTGGAACCCCACATTCTTGCAAAGGCCTGGACTCTGTATATTTTCACCATTTGCCACTATTAGCTGGAAACAAATTGTTTTATCCACGACTAAGCCCAGATCAGTAGCCAAAGAAGAATCAATAAAGCTATGTGTACTCCCTATGTCCAATAAAATTCGCATGAGTCTCTGATTTATGTACCCATCTAATTACATTGTCTGAGGATGTGGAGTGTCGGTAATAGCCTGCAGAGAAATTTGTGGTTCCTTCTCAGTATCATACTCTTCTTCCTCATCAGAAGTCTCCTCCTTAGCTGCGATGTAAAATAACATCTTACAGCAGTGGCCTGGTGTATAAATGTCGTCACAATTATAGCATAGATTTTTGGCACGACGTTCCGCCATTTCTGCTCGTGTTAGAAGCTTAATATATGGGTTGCGGTTGGTGGATATCGTTGGAGGTGCCAACGAAGTAGAACCAGTCTGGCTTAGTTGGTCTTGGCACTTCCCAGTTAGCCGACGTTCGTACAAGCGTGCCAAAGTCATTGCAGTTATGAGATCAGGGGAGACTGTAATTCAACATCCACCACAATGGATTCTTGTAAACCACTGATGAAGAGGTCAACCTCCTATCTTGGATCAAGGAAGGTGATACTTGCAGCTAACTTCTCAAACTGCCTTTGGTATTATTCCACTGTACCCATCTAACGTAGTCGGGCTAGTTCTCCCAGTTTGGTTCTACCACTAGTTGGCGCAAATCTACGCATACAGTGGTTCTTGAATTCCTTCCATGTCAGATAGGGCCAGTCTTTGTCAAGTTTCAAGAACCAGTACTGAGCATCGTCCCCCAAATGTGGTGCTAATATACTCAGTTTCTCGTCTTTTGGAACTTGCTGGTGGTGGAAATAGTAGTTGCAATGACTCAGCCATGGCAATGGCTCTCAGGAACCATCATAGTGAGGAAATTCCAATTTGCGATATCGATGTCCTCCATCTCCATAGAACGCTCCACTCTTGACATGTCGCGGAAGGCTGCTTTCTCCTCCATATTCACAAGACCACAAGGAGAATGGATCACCTCATGAAACCTATGTTGGAGATCTCGAATGTCCTATTGTTGGGTTTCAAAAGATACGGTCGCGTTCCCTGGACTCGTGCTCGTGATCAAGTTGTTTGCGAAGGTGTTGCTGGTCAATTTCATATCTAGCCATAAACGCCCCAAATTGTTGCTGGAAAGCGCGAGAAGTATCACTCATAACGTTGGGCTCTGATACCAATTTGTTATGGTCCCGTATAGAGGATCTGGTTATGGGTCATTGAAGAGTGTAGTCATACTCGTGCAATTGTTGCTTCAAAGAACTCTGTTAGTATTTCTACCTTTTTTATTAGGATTGCGCATGAAGGGAATGAGAGTTCATTTAGAGAGAACTCTTCGATCTCTGGATCATGTATTTGGAGTATGCAAAAACTTGTCTCTGCCATTTTCCCCTATTCATAATATATAGGCGTTAATGCCACTATTGTAGTTACAATAATTAACTACTATCGCGACTTAAAGAAAATTAATTGCAAGAATGCTAAAATTAAAAAAATGGCCAATTCCAAACTATTCCTCAACTGCTGCAATGTTCTTCTGGCCCCACTTCCTGTGAGAATAGTGTCAGTAAGCCTTAGGACCCATAACATGATGTTTGACCTTTCAATCCTTGATCCATAGGATCAATATCATAGGGTCAGTCTAACAACATCATTCATAATGTTGCAACCCATGACGCAAAAGAAAATGATCTAAAACAACAATACGAAGGACCATCCTAATCATTATGCAACATCATTGAAAGCATTACCTTTACAAAAACTCTTCAATCTAACTGGAGCTACTTGGAGTATCTGGCTGATTTTCCGGCATAGCATCTTGGAATACTGGAAGTGCACTATATGCTTCATGCAACCTCTGTAGAAGAGGGAATTGGGACTGCAAAAACAATGGGAGAGAGATACATGGCGGGGTTTGTGTATACAAAGTTAAGCATATCCTAGAAGGAAACATGACATAGAGCGTAAAAAGGTCACAATTGAATAAGAATGTAAAATAGTAACACATGCAACACATAAGTAAACATTTCCTCACAAATTTTCACATCAACTGCAATGAAGAGGGGAAAAAAGTAATAGCTGTAAATTTTTAGGCACTCCTTCACTTGTTGAATTGTGCAGTGAACTCTCTTTTTGACGTCTTTAATTTTATTTTTTTCAACAATAACTGAACAACAAAATTGTACATGCAAAGTCAGATGAATTGAGAGGAATGAGCAATACCATGTCAAATAGAATCTTTTTGTTGCAAAATGTTCACATAAATTGTAACTTTGTGAAGAGGGAAAAATTAATATCTACAATTATAGACAATCCTTCATTCATTGAACCATCCAGTGAGTTCTCTCTTACATTTTTTATTTTATTTTTCAGGAGTACTTTAACTAGACAGTTACAAGTATGAATTTATATGCATCGAGGGAATTAACCTTACCATATCAATATTGAATCTTTTTATTGCTCCATGAAGTTGTGGTGCTAAAAACAGATCTGCCTGCAAAAGGACATATATCAGTCACAAAATGCCTTGCTTATATTAATTGAATAAAATAAATGCATATTTCAAACAAGAATTATCTATGTGCAATGCAAGACAACATCTATAACTCTGCCATTTTCTCTCACACGCAATGTGTAAAATTCTACCTAAGATAATAGCATCTAAAAGCTCAAGTTTCAAGGCCTTGAATTGGGAACAATGCTCACATCAAGATTGCGGCCACCAACTAACAGTAAAATCAAATTCTTATGTTGCATTTTCTACAAAGGTAACAATAATAAATTCTAAGTTGTTTAATATTATTAGCTATGTAGAGAATATAGGAATCGTTTTTTTCTCTTAAATTTACTAAAGAGAAGCAAGTGATCCGAAGACCTAATTCAATATCTTTCTTGTTTAATTGGATCATATCTTGACAATATTAATGTCTGCCACCAAACAATTTCATTTGTTGATTCACTAGCTTAACCATGTCTCTTCAACTTCATCTAATAATTCAAACTTTCTAGCTCAATGGCTTCTTGGCAAGATCAAAATATCTCCTACAACCTTAAACTCCAATTAGTAGAGTAAAGACGATAGTAAGAGATATAGAGCATCTTTTTATCGATATTAGAATACACCAAAAATCCTCATTGAGCCCCTTCTTATTTGTAATAGTTGCAGATGAGCTCACTAAGAATATCCAAGAAGATGTGCCTTAGTGTATGTCATTTACTCTCACCACTGCTTTGTATGATTGAGTTAAGGTACATACACAATCTTTCTATTGTATAACTTGTAAACCAATCTTTATCACCACATCTGGTGCAACATTATGACTTGAAAAGTTGCACTCTAAGTATTTAGTCTTAGTCCTGTTCAATTTAAAACTTTTTCACTCTAGCTTATCCTTTCAAAGTTCTAGCTTGACATTAACACTCTCTTTTGTTTTATCTATTAAAAGAGGAATACCAAAGTTGAATTAAGGGTAGGTGATCAAGTATAATATGGCACTATTAGAACTTACCGAACATGGCCCTCAACGGAAAACTTTGGTAGCGTAAGATTCGAACAGAGATTCTTACATAGACTGGTCCGCTTTTCGCCAAAAAGTTATTTTCTTTTCATAAGTCTTTTCAATCTTTTTCCTTCCTTTTTTTTGTTTCTTGTCATGTATTTGCCTTAAATACTTTTATTTGTATTACTTGTCCCTTTAATTATTTTATTTATTTATTTCACATTTTATCTTTCTTCTCTTTCAATTGCTTATTTATTTTACTTAATTTTTTTGTCTATTCATTTATTTATTTACTTAATATTTATTTCTATATTTTATTTTTATCTTTATCTTTTATTTTTTATTTTTAATTATTTTTTATTTATACAATTATTTGTTTGTGTATTATTTTATTTTATTTTATTTTTTCTTTTTTCTTTGATTTGTTTGCAAAAAGAATTTCATTCTTGTTTCTTCCGAGTCTATCGAAAACAACCCCTTTACTGATTAGAGATAAGGATGCATTCTACTAGACCTCCCCATGACTCAAAGAGATGGAAAAGCATCAAGCATTTTGACTAGGAAGAAACTGCCCAAGAAACTAAAAACCAATGCTTCCACATCCCACCTTAAAAGAACTATGTAAAGACAACTGCATGCAACAAACCCTCTACGATTTGTGCAAATTCAAGAACACTTCCATGATTTTAGTTTAGTTATGGATTCGTAAGGTATTAGAAAATGTAGAGCCTCTTAAGTTTGTTCTTCCTTTTTTGTTTGAAATTTTAAATAATTTTATTAAGAACAAAATTGTTAACCTTTCAAACCCAAAATTAAGAACAAACTAATATTCTTTTATAGTAATAATCATTACAATACATTATCAACATGTTTTTCTTGTGATCATTTGGAAAATATCATTCAAGAGATAATATTTTGATCCTTGTGGAGTTATCAAAAATTTTAAAGGTTAATAACTAATTGGAAGCACTGGGTGCTCTTTCTTAATATGGCTAAACCACAGGCATCCTCACATAATCAACTCACAGTTTTATTTGGTAATTAAAATAATAACATGGTTTGGAAAAAGAACAAACCAGGAAAACTTTGTCTCCAGTCGCATATCTTCCAGCACGATCTTTTAGCAGCTTCTCAAGTGCTGAGAAAGATAAAGCTAGGAATAAAAAAATATTCTAAATACAAATGGACACTACATATAACTTAATACTTGGTTGATTCAAGGAGATAACTAAACATTAGAGTTTTTCAAACTTAGTTGTAATCAACTAAAGTAAGAATTTTATTGTTGAAGTAATCAAAGAAGTCTTAAGGCACAAGAATGGTATAAAGCTTATTTTGACTATCAAAATATGACAACTTATTACACATCACACATTTAATTTTCTGATGAGATAATGATGAACCATACAAATTTTTTAAAATATGACGAGTGACAACTTGAACTAATTGTCCTAGACTGGACTATTCCACCGTGCCTAGCATATTATTCCTTCAACATTATAACTACAAATCTTAAACATGTACCATACCACATAAAATCCAAGGGTAATAATGCTAAGTGTAGGATTTATAGAACAGAAGTCAAAATTTTCTTATAAGGACCATTTTAAGATGACTCTCTTAAGGCTACATAGAGTTCTTTCCTAAATATGGCAAAAATGCAAGAGTACCGAAACGTAAGTTCAACTTGCTGATAGATTTTCTAATGAATTAAAACTAATTAAACATACCAACAAGGATTTTCGTAGCAAATGGTAGAATTGCAAGTAACAAGGTGGAAATCTTTGCGTTCCCAACAATAATACCTTGCTGACATCATTTAAATGATTTGATTTTTCTTTTTGTTCTTATTATAATTCCTTCCTTGCATATAATAAGATGACACAATCTACAACTTCTCCAACAACCATATTCCTAGATCTTCTTTTAATATATTTTTCAAATGCTAGCTACTGGGAAGAGATGTATGGTGGAAATTACCAGAAAAGCCCTTTTCAATATGATATTGAACCCAAGGAAGTTTCTCATCCGGACCAACTTTTTGCTCAATAAATTTCTGTTGTATGAAGGTCAGAAAGTGTCATAGACAATGAAGAAATACAGAAACAAGTGATTGTCTTCTGTGCATAATGTAAAGAATGAGAAGCTGCAACAAACACTGTCATTAACCAACCAGCACAGCTAGATTCTGAAGGGGTTGTATGCTTGAGGAGACAATGTTTGCAGCCTATAATTAAGAGAAAATTGATAAGTTCAAAAGTCAATCATAAGTTCGGAGGCATGGGAACATAGACCAAGAGAATATAAAGGCAAGTCAGATAAAGAGTAGACGGTAACTATATCACTGTCAAGTTTGCATAACTACATCTTGAAACCTTAAAAGTCAAAAGAATAATATAGTACAAGGAAAGTTTAGCAAACAATAACTTTGGAGGACAGGCTTGTCTGATGGAAATTTACAAGTGAAATTATTTCAAGTTAGAAAAAAGATAAGAATGAAATAAGTTATATACAAAATAGAATTCATAACTCATTGTCTTAATATTTTGAGTTAAGATATAGTGTCTTTGGTTGTACATAGGTCCACTTGAACCTTATCCAATTTCTTTGGAAATCCCCTCGGAACCCTTTATTGGTATCAGAAATAGGTTAACAAAGGCCAATAGATAGAAATTCATGAATTATGATATGATGAATAATTCAAAAAGTGACTCAAATGACTTCCCATTAGTTATAGGTTGAGGAAGTGTTGTTCTAATGTAAATGGGCTCACTTATAAGGGATAGACATTAAAAATTTATACGTGAAATTGGCCTATATCAGAAAGAAACACAAGAATAAAGTGAGTTATATACAAAAGCATGATTCATGCCATTCTTTTAAATTTTATATTAAAATACAATATCCATAATTATATATGAACTCATTTGATCCCAGTCCAATTTCTCCCTAAACCTTCTTACAACTTTTCATTGTCCCAGTTCATGCAATGAATCCAAAAAGCTGTGCAAAATCCCCATGCACAATTAGTAGATATTCCTTATTTGTTTGTGATTCCATCTGCTTTAATTTAGAAATCTCATAACAAACATTGGAAATAAGTAATGCTTGGATTGAGTGCTGAATCAATCAACAAAGAACCCCATAACAATTACTCATGGAAAGAGAAAGCGATGGAAGTTAACCTGGTAATTGAGAGCTCTTATCCGAAGATCCTCAGGCAACAATGGATTTTGAGGGAACTTCTCCTCCAGATACTGAAGATTAACAAATGAACCCAAATGCAAAAGTTTGATAAAAACAGAAATACAGATATAAAAGGAAATAGAAATAAAAATAAAAATAAAATGCGGGAACAAACCATCAAAATAGCGAAAGAATCAGAAACTACAATATCTCCATCTACCAGAACTGGTACATAACCGATGGGATTAAGCTTTAAAAACTCTGTCAAGTCATGAAAAAAAAACAACCACAGTTCTATCAGTCAATGGAGCAATAACTCTTTGGAGACGGGTACCAACAGGGGGCGCCCGAAAAGGATTTGACTGGGTACAATCACTAGGACACACAGCAAAAAAGACAAACTGAGAAAGTTTGAATGAAGGTCTGCTCATCACCAGTACTAAATTGCTCTCCTTTGACCAAATCAACAGCCACATATTCATAACTTAGCCCTGTCAAGAACTCAAAAACAATTATAATCCATTTAGGGAAAAAAAAAAAACAAGGAGAGGATATAAAAATAAGAAAGATAACCTTTCAAGTTAAGAGCAATCCGAACGCGACAAGAACAGGAGCTTCTCCAGTAGGAATACAGCTTCATCTTATCACTGCTACTTCTATTACCACTTGTTGCCTTGTTTTTATCGCCAAGACATAATCACATGAACAAAAACACAACAGCTTCAGTTCTACTTTTCCATGTACATAAAAAGGTAGAAACTTGTTATTCATTGATAAAAAAGACACTAAATCATCAAAATCCAGAGCAATCACAAATCATTTATGCTTACCATATCAAAAAGATGTGTGAGAGCCTCAAAGCTTATCACTGCTGCTCTTTGACTTGTTCTCCCACCGGCACCGCAGTTATAATGCACTTACATATATTATTGCTCTTATTATTATATGGGAAGTTTGCTCTCCACACGCTTCCATGATTTTTGTCCAGTCTTTGTTTAATCTCCGAGTTCCACTACCTCTCAGTTGACGGGAGCAACACTAAAGTTAAGTTTAAATTTGCGGAAAAGGGTCTTTTTTTTTTAAACCCTAAAGTTTTTATTAAAAATTAAATTG
>JANKYF010000005.1:30862282-30889804 GCA_029829435.1 Erythroxylum hondense | reverse complement strand
AGTAACCAGACCATACCCCACACAGATGACAAAGCAGAAGTACACTATTTTTTCAATCACAAGGAAAACTGTGATCAAGGTTGTGCCTGATATTCAACCTCGACCTTTCATTGTTCGCAATAAGGATAAAGGGAAGAAGAAAATGTATCCTGAAAGGATAAATGATTTGACAGATGAACAGATTGAAGCTGAAGTGAGAAACATTGATGAAGCATGTCATGCAGATCAGCAGACTGGAACGTATGTTTCCCATTTCATTCCAACAACATCAGGAAGCAATCATTTTAAGAAACCAGATTATTTTTTAAAGTAAGGGGATTGGATAAAAATCCGATTACACAATTCAACCCCCCTTCTTGTGCATTTTGTATATCGTATACTAACGTGTGATTCACTTCAAATTATATTACTCATTTTAAATTAAGAGATCAAATAATTTTAAATTAAGTAATTAATAAAAATATATCATTGATAAACAATATTTATATATTTATTTTGTTGGAATAGTCTAATTGTAACCAATTAAAGTAACTAACTAGTGAAACCAATTGCAAATTGATTAACTAGTATATAATCTTCTCTCATCTTGTATGATTAGATGACATCATCCCCAAAAAGAAACAAAGGAGAAAGTCAAGAGGGAACGATATAGGTAGGGTTCGTTGGCCAAAAGAAACAGTTCTTATTTTTTGTGATATTTGTAACCAATATATTCAAAGGAGTAAGGAAAAATGTGGTGGAGTTATTTGTCAAAGGATACCATAGAAGAATGTGGAGGAAGAGTTCCACAAAGTGATCAACTTACAATGGTATAAAACTAAGCTTAAAAATAAGTTTGATTAGATAAGAACTAAATATAGTCTTTGGAAACAGTTGAAAGGGAAAGAAATGGGATTAGGATGTGACTATGATAAAGGAACAATTTTTTGAGAAATTAAAAAATTTCGTTAACTCTAAAAAATATACAAAAGAGGAGTCTTACACATGTGCGTAAAAGCTACTTAAAACTCAAAACACCAGAGTTCTGTGTTACATGACGATGTTCCAACATTACCTAACTTAAGACTATTAGGGTCAAATGAACCCCATCTTTCTTGAGTCTTCGAGTTTTTACTCGATTCAGACGGGCGATTGAGGATGCGATTGACTATGTTGTGATGCTCTGGAGGCAATGTTCGTGGTGGCTTCAAGGGATAACCTATTCTCCATTCTACTTCCAACCAGCTATTCTTCATAGGTAATCAACTCCCTCTCGGTCATCTTTTAGAAATTAGGGCTTTTATGAATCTCTAAAAAATTGCTTCATTTCCGGAGATGGAAGGGCACTCTTCGTGGGCTTAACTCTTCGGTGACAGTCGAAAGAGGAAGATGAGGACTCAGGTCAGTATTGATTCCTATTTCATGAACTACTCTATTTCTTTTTTCATCGATCACTTTTGTCGAACTAGTATGGCTGATTTGAAATCTCTAATCTTGACTTGCTTCCTTTTCAGTTTATAGGGACTTCAGCTTCTTCCCGAAAGAAAGGATGAGAGATCCCTAAAAAGGTATTTGTTTAATTGCTTTCATGCTTCTCGTTTCTTTTCTTTGAGAAGATCTTCACTTGATTAAACACTGTACGAACTGGTGAATAAGAGCAGTGTTCTTCATATTGTGTTCATCCCTAAAAAGGGGAATAATTTCAATTTGTGCACTTTCTCAATTTCCTTTTGTGAACTATGGTTATGATTAGTTTCTGCATAGTGGATTGAGTAGTTACTTCTTTGGAACTGAACTAGTTATTGCTATATTCTCTAAACATAAGACAATCTCCCACTACAGTATAGGTTTAACTGATTGATAATCAGTTGCTCCTTTATGCTTGTAGTAGTGAGCTCTATACGAGAGGTTATTGAAGTAGACTAGTTTTTCAACCATCTACTATTCCTCTTTTTCCAGATCACTTGGAAACATGTATCCACCAAGAGTAGAACTATAGCTCTATCATATTTTGAAATGTTCAATTTAGGAAGCTCTTGTATGATATCCGTGAGTCATAAAGTATAGATGTTTGCCCATATTCCTCTGGAGAAGCCACATTCAAAGAAGAGGTGGTCTCTGGAT
The DNA here is from genome assembly GCA_029829435.1 of Erythroxylum hondense. Lineage (NCBI taxonomy): Eukaryota > Viridiplantae > Streptophyta > Magnoliopsida > Malpighiales > Erythroxylaceae > Erythroxylum > Erythroxylum hondense. The sequence continues at coordinate 30,887,701 of JANKYF010000005.1, read as the reverse complement.
TCATCCACTAGATTGCATAGAATGCATAGTTTAAAGGAGGTTAGGAATTTCAATCTATCCATAGTGTTCAGTCTATCCCACATTGCATTAGGTCTAAAGGCCTTATTCCATTTCAAAGCATCCCACCCTACTATATTTTCTGGCCTTACCCTCATCTTCCTGACCTCCTTTGCAGTAATCACTGAGATAAGGATACCCTTCCATAAATAATTATCTCTCTACCTTTGTCCTCTGAGTTGAGGAATGTGTAGAAGTGTAATCTCATATGAGGATAGAGTCTAGTCTCCATTCCTTATTATTGCTTGGAGTTTAGTATCCTTATGGAATCGATTTAAAAGGGAATTAGCCATCTTTTTTTTTTTTTGTTAAAGGACCATTTCCTGACTAGTTATCATACCTTAAGGAAAGTCTGTCCCCTGCCCCTATCTAGCAAGTAAGGTGCTAGTAGAACTCATCCCTTATTCCAAGAATTTGATTAAAAAACCAGGTGTAACTGAACTTGGTTTTTAGAGCCCCAAAACTCCTTTCTTTTAGTATATAAGAATGAATCCATTTGGTCCACATTGATTCTTTATCACTAAGGAGTCTCCAAATTCTGTTTGACATAAGAAATCTATTTTTAGTAAAGATTAACTCTAGTCCTAACCCCCCTTCATCTTTCAGTTGACAGATTGTCTTCCAATTTACTTTGGCCATTCCTTTCTCTCGATTCCTTTCCCCCCATAGAAATTGTTTCATCAATTTTTCTACTGTTTTAATCAGCCTTTTTGAAAGGAAAATGTATGAACACCAATAAGTGTTCATAGACAAGATTACTGATTTCAATAACTGAAGTTTACCCTTATAGGAAAGTGCTCTATTGGTCCAAGACCTCAATTTTTTCTAGATCTTTTCTATCAAAGGAAGACATTCACAGAATCTAAGTCTCCTAGATGAGATAGGAATCCCTAAATAATGTAGAGGAGGAGCTTTAGTTTCCATACTTGTAGCTTGAGCTAAAACATTAGAGAGGTGAGAAGTACTCTTGGAGAGTATGATAAAGCTCTTCTGAAGATTCACACATAATCCTGACATCTCCTTAAATTGATTAATTGTTTTCATTAGAAGAAAGACTGATTGAACATTTGCCTTACTTAAGAGAATAAGATCATCTGCAAAAAATAAATTGGTTAGAGAAATTTCCTTACATTTAGAGTGATATCTAAATTTTGGTTCAGTTGAAATGTTGTGTTTGAGCAGCTGAGTGAGGACTTCCATACAGATTAGGAATAGGTAGGGAGAGAGATGATCCCCTTGCCTAAGATCTTTTTTTCCTTTGAACATTCCCGTAGGGCACCCATTAATCATTATCATATAGGAAGTAGTAGATATGCATTGTTGGATTCAATTGATGAAGGTTAAGGGAAAATTCGTTATCTCCAGTGTTTTTAGTAAAAAACCCCAATTCACACTATCGAAAGCTTTCTGTAGATCAACTTCAATAATGCAATTTTGGGGACTTCTCCTGTAGTTATACCCTTTTAAAAGCTCTTAAGCAATTATAATATTGTCCCCTATATCTTTGCTTGTCATAAAAGCACCCTAATTCTCAATGATGAGAAATTTTAGGACCTCCTTTAGCCTATTTGCCAATATCTTAGCAATGATCTTGTATAGGAAGTTTGTACAAGAAATAGGTCTGTAGACATTCCAAGTCTCCGGGCTGGAATTTTTAGGGACCAGGCGTAGGAAGGTCTTGTTTATTTCTTTTAGTAACACCCCTTTAAGGAAGAACTCCTACAGTACCTCCTTAACAGAAAAATCCATTCAAATAATCAAGACCAGGAGCTTTAGATCTATTCATACTAAAGATAACCTTATCTATTTCATGATTTGTAATAGGTCTTATTAACCCATAAACTTCATAATCTGGAATCTTAGTGATTACAAACTGACTAAGGTCGCATTCCAACTCAGATGGGAGAGAATCTAATCCAATTAGCTTACTATATAAATTCATAGCTTCCTTAGCTATGCCATCTTGTCCAAAGACCCCCACTCCAGCTTTTGTTTTAATGGAAGTAATTCTGTCAGTTTTCCTTCGAGCTAACATAGAATTGAAGAAGAACTTTGTACATCTATCTCCCTTTTTTAACCAGTTTATCCTAGCTCTCTACTTCAGTAAAGAGTGTTGATTTTCCACTACTTCTAAGTAGTTTTTAATAGCTTCCTTTTCTACAGTAGCTAGAGCTCCATCCAAGGGGTTTTCTGCCAATGTTTTTTGAATAGAAGAGAGTTTATCCATAGATATTTCATTCTCCTTAATAAGATTCAAACCTCCCTTACCGTTAAGAATCTTCAACTCCTGTTTCATTGCCTTGAGCTTTTGGATACAAATGTATTGATTAGTCCCATAACATCCATGCTCCAATCCCTTCTGTATTGCTTCTTGAAAACCCCTCCATGTTAACCAGAAAATTATTAAATCTGAAAGGGTGTTGGACTTTGGAGGAGGTGAACAAGTTTACTATCTTTATAGGAGTGTAATCTGAGATACCAAGGTCTAGGAATTTTGCTGAGCTTCTTGAGAAAGAATTTAGCCATTCCACATTTACCAAAACTTTATCTAGTTTTTTTCCTGATTTACTAAATATAACTTTGTTTATTTGTCCAAGAAAACTTATGACCTTCAGCTTTTAGATCAATAAGTTCTGCCTCTTGCATACAGTCAAACATATCAGGGGAGTAGTTGAGTAGGTTACAATTTCCTTCAGCCTCTGACTTGTACAAAGTAGTGTTAAAATCACCACATACCATCCAAGGGGAATTTACTGAAGGCTTGATCCTTATTAAGTAATTTCGTAGGTCAGTTCTTTAGAACACATTGTTGAAATCATAGACAAAGGTAGCTAAATCCCAAGAATTTTCCAATTTGAAATAAAGCATAGTGTGAATATGCTGCTGACTAGATTCCAACACCTCTAGTTTCAAAAAGTTACCATCATAGGCTATAATGATCCTTCCATAAGCATGACTTTGATGGTTTGTAATGAACTGCCAGTTGCTGCCTAAACAACTCAATTTATTCAGATTTCCTTCTCTAATTTTAGTCTCCAACATATAAAAAAACCCACGACTTTTCCTTTATCACAAAATCCCTTAAAGCATAAAGCTTTGAAGGATTATTTATTCCATGCACATTCTATACAATCAAAGTCATAACTAATTGGCTTTACCTTTAGAGCTTTTTCTATTTCTCCTCTACTTTTTCGAGGGGTGACCTGCTCAAACTGCTCCTCCTGATTAATTCTTTTTAGCACATCAACCTTTGATAGACCTTGCTTATTCTGATTAACCCCCGAATAGCCTTCATTTTGATTACTACCAATAGATTCCAGATCATTTTCTTCTCTATTCAAAGTAGACTTTTTTTTAGAAATTAAAAAACTTCATTATTGGAATAAATTACAGAGTGTAGACTTTAAAACATGGTCTACTAAGCATCACAGATCAGAAGGTCAAAAACTACAACGTTTAAACTAAAGGCTACTATAGTTAAAAACTACAACGTTTAAGCTAAAGGCTAATATAGAAGACGATGTCGTTAACATTTCACCAACCCTGACTATTAAGGTAAAACCTTCCACAACTTTCTTGTGACTTCTAAAACTTTTCCCAATTCAGACGGATGACGCATCTAACGTGGAGGAGAGGCTTTGGAGGTGGCCTTAAGTCCGGTGATCAACAAGATCTACAATCGATTTCCCAAGGATTCTTCTTCATAAGTAATCATCTATTTCATGTTCCTTATTTTGTGATTAGGGTTTTGCTATGAGACTTTCTTCATTCCCAGGAGAACTTTGTGACTTGCAAGAGGTTCAGTGGCCATGATGTTTCCTTATTTTCTTCCGATCGATTGTATTCCACAGGTAGACATCTTCAGCTCTTACAACTTTAGAAATTACGGTTTGATGCCTTAAAAAAATTCCTTTCTTTTTGAAGGAGAAAGAGGGGTTCTCTGTGGGCTTCCTATCGAAGATTGTTTGGAGAGTGAGAAAATGGATCAGGTCACACCTTCTAATTCTTCTTCCATTTATGCTTCCATAAACCTCTGTTATTGAATCTAGTATTCGTTGATTGATTTCTCTTTGCTTGTTTTGCATCCCTATAGGAAAATCTAGGGATACTACAAACCTCTTGGAGTGAGGATGGGCTTACCCTACCAGATATTTGTTTTGTCTCTCTCATGGTTCTCCTTGCATCTATTGTGTAGAGATTTATTATGTACTTGCTACTGTGTTCATCCCTGAGGACGAAATGAGCCATATTAATTAGTGCTTGAGACCTTTTGGGTACTGCAGATGTAGTTCTGTGGTTGTAATTTAGTTTCTGCATAGATGTTTGAGTTGATCGAGCAGCTCTTCTCTAGTGAAAAGACTAGATTAGCTAAATCCTCCATACATAAGTCATTCTCCCACTACAGTGTAGGTGTAACTGATTTATAATCAACTGCTCCCTAGTGCTTGAAGTGGTGAGCTTTATAAGAGAGGTTTGTGAGGTTGTTTGGTCTTTGAACCTTCTAGTATTCCTCTCATTCCAGATCACTTGGAAACATGTAGCCACTGAGAGTATGGTTATAGCTTTGTAGTATTTTGACATGTTCAAATTAGGAAGCTCTTGTATGATGCTAACAAGTTTGCAATCATTGATTTCTAGGCCACATAGGGTAAAGATTCTTGACCATATTGCTATGGAGAAGCTATACTTGAAAAAGAGGTGGTCTCTAGATTCTTCCACTAGATTACAAAAAATACATAGTTTAGGGGAGGCTAGGAATTTCAATTTGTCCATAGTGCTCAACTTATTCCACATTGCCAACCATAATAAGAAACTCACATTAGGTCTGAGGGTCTTATTCCATATCAGATCTTCCCACCTGACTCTATTCTCTAGCCTTCCCTTTAGCTTCCTTACTGCCTTTGTAGTAATCTCTGAAATAGGGATATCCCTCTATAAATAATTATCTCTCTCTCCATGTCTTATGAGTTGATGAATGTGTAAATTTGTAATTTCATGTGAAGATAGTGACCATTCCCCATTCCTTATTATTGCTTGGAGTTTGGCATCTTTGGGGATTCGACTTAATAAGGTAGTGGCCATCTAATTTTGTATTAAGGGTCCATTTCCTGACCAGTTATCATACCATAGTGAGAGTCTGTCCCCTTCCCCTATTTGACAGGTGATGTGTTGGTAAATCTCTTCCTTCATCCCAAGAATTTGGTTAAAAAAATGGGTGTAACTGACTTTGGTTTTTAAAGCCCACAAACTCCTACCTCTTAGTATATAAGTATGCATCCTCTTGGTCTACAATGATTCCTGATCACTAAGAAGTCTCCAGATCCTCTTAGACATTAGGATTCTATTATTAGTAGCAATTGACTCAATTCCCAACCCCCTTCTTCTTTAGGTTGGTAGATTATCTTCCAACCTACTTTGGCCATACCTTTCTCTCCTTTTCTTTTCCCCCATAGAAACTGTTTCATCAATCTTTCTATTGTTTTAATCAGTCTTTTTGAAAGGAAAATGTATGAACACCTGTAAGTGTTCATGGACAGGATTACTGATTTGAGTAGCTGTAGTGTACCCCCAAAGGAAAGAGCCCTATTTGTCCATGATCCTAGCTTTTTCAAGATCTTTTCTATCAAAGGGAGACATTCACAGAATTTGATATGCCTAAAAGAGATAGGAATCCCCAAGTGGTTTAAAGGAGGAGCTTTAACTTCCATACCCGTAGCTTGAGCTATGACATTTGAGAGGTGTGAGGCACTCTTAGAGAGTATAAGAAAACTCTTGTGGAAGTTTACATATAATCCCGACATCTCCTTGAATTGAGTAAGAGTTTTCAATAATAGGGAGACTGACTGTTCATTTGCCTTGCTTAGGAGAATAAAATCATCTGCAAAACATAAATTTGTTCGTGAAATTCCTTTGCATTTTGAGTGGCATCTGAATCTAGGCTCATTTAAAACATTGTGTTTGAGCAGCTGAGTGAGGACTTCCATACAGATTAGGAATAGGTAGGGGGAGAGAGGATCCCCTTGCCTAAGACCTTTTTTCCCCTTAAACAATCCAGAGGGACTCCCATTTATTATAATACCATAAGAAGCAGTAGAGATACATTCTTAGATCTAATTAATGAATGTTGAAGGGAAATTCATTTCCTTCAATGCTTTTAGTAAAAAACCCCAGTTTACACTATCAAAAGCTTTCTATAGATCAACTTTAATAGTACAATTTTTGGGACTTCTCTTATTGTTATACCCTTTTAGAAACTCTTGAACCAACAGAATATTGTCACCTATATCTTTGCTTGCCATAAAAGGCCCTTGATTCTCACTGATGAGAAACTTTAGGACTTCCTACATCTTATTGGCCAATATCTTAGCAATGATCTTGTATAGGAAGTTTGTACAAGAAACGGGTCTGTAGTCATTCTAAATTTTTGGGCTGGAGTTTTTAGGTACAAGTCATAGGAAAGTCTTGTTTATTTCTTTTATTAGAACTCCTTTAAAGAAGAATTCCTGCACTGCCTCTTTGATAAGTCCACCCAAACTATTCCAAGTTTTCTAATAAAAGAATCCATTTAGTCCATCCAGACCAAGGGCTTTAGTTCCATTCATACTAAAGACCACCTTATCTATTTCCTAATCTAAAATAGGTCTTATTAACCTGTAAACTTCATGATCCAGAATCTTAGATGTTACAAACTGGCCGAGGTTACACTCCTGCACAGTTTGATGAGAAGCTCACCTAAGAAGCCTACTGTAGAAGTTTATAGCCTCTGATGCTAACTTATCTTGACCAAATACCTCCACTCCAGCTTCACTTTTAATGGAGGTGATTCTATTAGTATGCTTTCGAGCTAGTATAGCATTGAAGAAGAATTTTGAACATCTATCTCCCTCATTTATCCAGTTTATCTTAGCTCTTTGCTTCAGAAGTGAGTGCTGATTTTCCACTACTTTCAGATATTTTTTAAGAACCTCCTTTTCTGCTGTTGCTAGTTCTCCATCTAAGGGGGTTTCTGCCCATGCTTTTTGTATAGAGAAGAGTTTGTCCCTAGAGAGATCAAGCTCCTTAGTTAGATTCTGTCCTCTCTTCCCATTCAGAATCTTCAGCTCCTGTTTTATGGCCTTAAGCTTTTAGATACATATGTATTGCTTTGTCCCATAACAATCATGCTCTAATCCTTTCTGTATAGCTTCCTGAAAGCCCTCCATTTCCGCCAGAAGGTTATTAAACCTGAAGGGGTGCTGGACTTTGTAGGAAGTGAATAGGTCCTCAAAGTAGACTTGCAAAAATCTTCTGAAGGATTTTGGAGAATTCCTTTTGCTGAACAGAAACTGTATTTTTCTCCTTCGAGATAGCCTTCTTTATGTTGGTGGAGTCATTTACTATCTGAACCATATCTTGATTTTCTGCTTCTTGTTCTATCTCCTCTGTCTCCTTCATATCTTCAGTTCCATTATTTTCTATTCCCATCACTTCCCAATAATCACCTTTGATGAAGAGTTTTCCTGTCGGTTTCCATTCTTTGCCTTGAGCTCTAAGAGATGGTTTCCATTGATAAGTCTCCATGACTTTATCTTCTCTTAGAGAGTTTTCATCCGCCAATCTTAGGATAGGAACACTATCCTTCAATTCCTTATCCAAATCCATACTCACACATAATCGAGCAAAACCGACTCTTTTCCTCAATGCAGTATTTTCATCCATGCTGATTGGTTTCCTCAAGTAACTTACAAGCATACTCAACCCCTTTGTAGTCTAATACTCTAAAGGGATATTGTGAAAATTCACCCATAGGGGAATGTTCTTCGTTCTAATTTTTTCAAGCTCCAAACCTGGTTGCCAATTTTGGAGAAATAGAGGAAGTTGAGAGATATGCCAGGGACCCTTTTCTATAACCTTTTGAGCTTTCGATTTGGAAGAAAAGGAAAAAATTATGTTGTCTTCTTCAGTTAGCATTATCTCCGTAAGCCCTCTTCCTTTCCAATTCCTTACAACCCATGCATGTATAACCGAAAATGTTGGCCTCTTTTCCATAAAGAAACCCATAAGGGTAGCTTCCCATGTCTTAGCTCCTTGTTGTAAAACTTCTAAACTAGGAGCTACCAATAGTTTACCATCCTTCTTTATAGGAGGGCTGAAAACCAAAGAGGAGTCTGAGTTATCCCTAACAACCTGTTTCCATGTTTTCCTAGTTCCTTTAGCATTGTCTCCTATAGTAGGGTTAGCTCCTTTAGGAGAATAGGCAGCCATTGCAAGGGCAGGGGTAGTTGTAGAAAAGGACAGGGAAGAGGGGGAAGGAACATTGGGTTTACGAGGGGAAGGAAGAGTAGATTTAGGGTTCAAGTTAGGTTTGGGTTTGGTGGGTTGTTCTGTTGTATGGTTGAAAGAGAGGTTGGAAAATCTGTATCCATGTTTGGGGATTTAATATTCTAGTTTTTTTCTAGTTTGCAGGTTTGGGCAAGATCAAGAAATTTGAAGAGAGAGCAAGTTTTTCGGTCGTTTTGTTGTATGGTAGATATGGAAATGGCAGGGGGGAGGGAAGGTGGGAATGAAGGAAGCGTTGTCAGGGTTCAAGAGGTAGATCAACTTGAATAAGTTTTTTAGATGTTTGGACTAAGGATAGATTACATTTTGTCCTGTGACTAACCCTGTTGGACCCCAAAAATTTTTGTTATTTATTTTATTAAGCATGATTTAAATTATTTTGAGGTCTGGTTAGTTTTATTATTTTGGAGAATTTGGCATGTCAATGTTAAGAGAAATTATTGTATGTATTGATGGAATTAAAGTATAATGTAGGAAGAATGCATGAGGGGTAATTTTGGTAGATCATATAACCCTTAAGTTTTAAGGCATAAGTGGAAGGGCATGAGGGTCTTTTGCAAACATTAAGAATAAATTAGAAGAAGAAGAATAAAAAGAAGAAGAGAAAGAGGGAGAGTGTCGTTGGAGAAAGGAAGAAGAAGAGAAAAAGGGAGGAAAGCTTTTGAAGAATTTGAAGGATTGAAGTTTTCCCAAGTGAGTATAAGCATTATTGGATGATTGAATCTTGTTTAGTGATCATTAGGAGTGGAAAATGGGGTTGAAGATGTGTAGGGTTAATGGTATACGAAAGGATTATGATCATCTAGGGTTTTCATTTTTGTTGTGTTTTGTTCATGATTTTGGGTTGGAATGAGTTTAGAAAGGATGTAGGAATGATGATTTAAGATTAAGATAAGTTGTGAAGAGATATGGGAAGTTTGAAGATGGAAAAATGTCAAAAAATCAAGTTTGGGAGAGTTTCTGGGCTCACACGTCGCGACGTGCTCATGTGCACGCCGCGGCGAGCGAGGGTGTGCACGCCGCAGCGCGCTAGGGTGTGCATGTCGCGGTGCAGCATGCGTGCACGCCGCGGCGAGCTCTAGCTTTCTGCATAGATGTATTTTGGTATTTGGGGTCTAACTTTTGTTGTAGATGTCCACATGAGATGATCCTTGATTTGTTGTGAATTAGAGCCATAGGGCTACAAGTTGTATGAAGAAAGGAAGCTTGGAATCAATCTCTAAAGATCTCTAATTTTGGATGGAAGTCTAGTATAGATTATAGGGATAGTACTTTTGATTTTCGAGCTTTATGAATTTTCCTATTAATATTGTTTGAATGAGAACTTGGTTTATTATAGGAAACCAAGCGGACCTTACCTAAGAGCAAGAACAAAGGAATCCTTAAACTTGGATTATCAAGCGATATTTGGTGGGTAATATATTTATAGTTGTTATGTGTATGGGCAAATTGCCTTGCTTGCTTGCATGTGTGTATGACATTTCTTGTTTTGAATTATGGAAATTGTGTATTTCCTTGAAAAGTATCATGACAATTATATGAATGAAAAGTATGAAAGCATTTGAGAAAATGAATTGAGCATGAAATGAATATGTGCTTTGTTTGGGCAAGAGAGGAACATTTCGTTAGTCACGTGCACGTCGACATATAGCCTTCTCCTGGCTGCCTGCTTGAGGCCACGAGATCCTGAGAAATCGAACTCATTTTGTTCACGGTATAAACTTCGGTTTATCAGTTTTGTTCCACGGAACTCTCGAGCCATTTGTTTGTCAAGTATGTTGCATAAATTGAGTGTGTTGTATTGATGGTTAAATGGATATGCTATATTAACGTGATGACATTTTAACTATGCGTTTTGAGTACAAATTTCAAATTTGACTGAGAATTTGGGAACAAAGCATTTTATGAATTCATTATGATTTTTATATGACAAATGAACACTTCAATGGTTTTGCTTATTCTTCGTTATAAGCATGTTACCCACGAGATATAAGCTCACCCCCCTTCATTCCCATCTCCAGGTAACGAGCAGGAGATAGGATGAAAGAAAGTCCAAGCAACCGTTTATTTCTGTATTTGATGTGTTTTAAGGTAGATTGTTGTAAGACTAAGATTTGAGACTTTTGTTGAGAAATTATTTGGGTTTTGTATCTTGTGTATTTTGGATTTTGGATTATTGTTGTATTGTGGCTTGGAATGCCATTAGAGCTTGTAAAATTCTATTCTTTTGATGTTAATGAATTATGTATGGATGATGTTGAGTGGGAATATGAAATTGCATATGGATAAGGTTGAATTGAAATTAAAGTATACTTGAGGAAGTTATCGATTTGAGGTGATAAATCATGAATACGAATTATTGTCATACATATTTATAAGTGAGATGTGTTATGGAAAAAGGAACATAGAAATGGTATGAGACTTTAAGCTTCATGATTTCTTTAGATTACACCAACGTTTATGGTTCACGAGTTGGATTCCGAAAACGGGATCCAACACAGGTGGTATCAGAACAAGAAGAATCACAAGGAACCATGCTCAAGTATGACGGTATTTTGTTAAGAGTTGGATTCCGAAAACGGGATCATCATGTTTGGTATCAAAGCAAGAGGAGATTGCAAGGAAATAGAACGATGATAGTTATTGTTTTCCATTTAGAGTTGGGCTCTGGAAACGGGGCCCAACAGAAATGGTAAGATCAATGATGTCTTATGCTAGCCTTCTAGAATCGTTCTGAGGATATGTCATACAAATAACAACTTATCTTCTTAACTTTGCTCCATCCAAATCGTTGCCTAAAATTCTTAGGGAGTTATAGACTGGCCGAATGCCTTCAATATGGAACTTAAAGACTTAGGGTTGCCCAACCCATATTCTAAGGCTTGAATCCATAAAGATGGAATTAAGGTTAGAAGTATATTTATTTACAGGATATCCTACAGGTACACGAAGGTACTATTTTTACAATCCTCAAGATAAGAAGGTATTGGTGTCAATAAATGCGACCTTCTTGAAGGAAGAATTTGTGAGAAATCACAAAGGAAGAAGTAAAATAGTACTAAAGGAGTTAGCTATCTTATATAAACCAAGAGTTGATTTGGATATAGCATAATTAGATGTAAAAATGTTAAGAGTTGAATCGAAAGAGTAGCCTGAAGATCAAGTAGTGCCTAGAAATAGTGGGAGGGTTATAAGACAACCAGACAGGTATCTAAGTCTAGGAAAAGGCGTAATTGCCATCTTGGACTAAGAAGAAATAGATCCCATTACTTATACACCAATGATGTTGATATGAAAATATGACTCAAGGCGATGGAATCGAAAATAGATTCCATATACACCAATGAAGTCTGGACCCTTGTAGATATACCACCAAATGTAAAAGCCATAGGTTGTAAATGGATTTACGAAAGGAAAAAATGATCAAATGGAAAGGTAGAGACTTTTAAAGCTAGATTGGTAGCTAAAGACTATACTTAAAAAGAGGGTATAGACTATGAGGAGACTTTTTCTCCGGTTGCCATGCTTAAGTCCATCCAAATTCTTTTGGCCATAGCAACCTATTTCGATTATGAAATATAGCAAATGGATGTTAAAATCGCATTCCTTAATGGGGATCTTGAGGAGACCATTTATATGGCCCAACTAGAAGGATTCGTTAAGCCAGGTAATGAGCATAAGGTATACAAATTGCAAAGATTCATTTATGGAATTAATAAGTCTATCAAAACCTATGGGTTCATACAAAATCTACATAAACCTTGTGTCTATAAAAGGATACAAGAAGGAAAGGTTACTTTCCAAATTCTGTATGTTGATGACATTCTGCTCATTAGGAATGATGTAGAAATGTTATTTACAGTCAAAGGATGGTTAAACAAATAGTTATTAATGAATGATTTAGGAGAGGCTAACTATGTTCTGGGGATAAAATGTTAGACCCCATTCTCAGAGCCCAACTATCATTTCGGAGTCAAAAAGCATGAGCGGGTTTACTAGTAGGGTTATTCCAATGAACCCTCACTTTGCCATCATCTCACAAGGGTGGCTTGCCTACAACAGCCAATCACCAACATCATAATTGAATTATTTAAGACAATTGTAGCTCTATGTCTCTAGTTTAATTTGAAACAAGAACCATCTCATTCGGAGCTCTATAGCTCAATATATACTTAAAAATCCAAAGTATGTTCATAACCTAATTATGCCCTTCTAACCGATCCTTCATTTTCCTTCCATCAATCTTTTTCAAATCGACCCCAAAAGATATAACTTTTTATTTAGAGATAGAAAAATGTGTCAAGGATCTATTGCTTTAAGAATAACTTAATTTGGAGATCAGTTTATGAAGTTATGACCAAAAGAATCAATCATGCTCATGTCCTCAATCACGTTGTACCTATCTCGGAAAAATTAGTACAACTTTCACTAGGGATATCGAATAAAGTATTCTTTAGACGGTTTCAAAGAGGACATCTGAATATACAACTTTTGTGAAGAACTCAAAACGAGATTTTGTTATTTTTAGGGTCAAAATATGGATCGTGTGAAACTACAAGGGCAGACTATGTAACCTTCGGGTCTGGAAATTTTTCTGCATTAGGAATACATAGCCAGTGTGAATATACACGGTCTGACCGTGTAACCTTCGGGTGTAAAAAAAATTCACCCTACAAGACCCCTCTAATGGATCCTAACTCCATTCTAACATCCCTTTTACTCATAATCTCTGCAAATCCACCTCTTCTAGTGCAATATCACTTCAATCTCCATAGTTGTTCTGTAGATACATCCTTTGCGACATCCTAAATTGTAATGGTCATAACTCTCAACTACGATATCCAAAAATCAAATACTTTATACCAATGGAAAGTTAGAAAGGCAAGCTACAATTTTATGAAGACAACTTGGGCTAATTCTACCTAGATCGATGCAATGTTTCCTTTGAATTCAGAACACAATCTCTCCACCTATGAAAGCTTGCAAAATGTAATCTCTTTATATCAATCCAACTACTAAGTACTTTTGAATCTCACCTCAATGATTCATCACATGCAATCCTTCCAAATCTAACATGCGATTCTAATACTAACAACAATTTGCAATCTCAACAAAGAAGAATATGCACATACACATTCCGTTATACTCAACAATTAAAATAACAAAATCATACACAAAAATGAACTTCTCAATTTCTCATTCTCATTTCTAAACAAAATAAATTTTGGAACAAGCTTTACTTACATATCAAAATACACATCAAACTTAATACAAAATACAAAAGGATGCTCATGTTTGATATGCCTATAAAGCTATCCAAAATAGTCACTAGCTTAGTATAAAAGATTTTAAACTATCTTGGAGTTCTGAATGCCTTGCAAAGATCGCTAATCTTCTCGATCCACATTTGAGGAGAGAAAATTATAGGTTGAGCTACATAGCTCAGTAGCCAATATATTTATAGCCATTGGCAATGAGCCACACAATCAAACATATATGAATATTCATATAGGCATACACATCTTGTCTTAATCCAACAATGAAATTTTAGCATTCGCAATTCCAATTCACATCTCATAATTCAACACATCATCACATAGAACATATTGGATGTAATTTATCATCAAAGTATAACACTCAAATTGCATCATAACTTGACATAACAAAATGCAAATTCACAAACAATTGACTCAAGGATTCTATGAAACAAAACAGAGAAACTGAAGTTTACACCGTGAATGAAACGAGTCTACTTTTCAGATCTCATGTTCCACAAGCGGGTAGCCGAGAGAAGGCTTTATGTCGACTTGCACGTGACTATGAAATAGTTCCACTCCTTCCCAAACACAATCAATCTTTCATGCTCAATTCTACCAATCACAAATTCATATTCTCATGTTTTTTTTCTTTCCATTTAAATCAAAATGTCATGATACAATTCAAAGGCATAACATGGTCATACTCACAATTCAATCATCTCAAAATATCATACATCTTTCACTACATAACATAACATAAAACACATCATAATACATTTTCCACTTCACAACAATTCATAATTTATAATTGAAGCATATACACACACATAGGCACATTGCCCATTTACACAATAACCATAAATATTTTACCCACCTTATAACTCTTGAAAATCCAAACTCAAATTGGCCCTTCCCTTTGCTCTTGGGTAGGATTTTCTTGATTTCCAAACCAATTTCCTATCAAAATCCAATTCAATAAAACCCCTAAAATTTCAAAATCACAATAAATGAAACAATTGCTAAATTGGGTTTAGCATTAACTTACCCGTGGTTTATCTAGGTTAGAAAAGCCAAAACCTAGCTTAGAAACCCTAAAAATCAAATGGGTCTCTCAATCATCTTCTTCCTCCATTCATTCCCAACAAAAAAAACCCATTTTTTCTAATTCCTTTTTCAAGCCAAAAAGAAGAAAATAGTATGGAGCTTACTTTAACAAGATGATTCCTCTTCTTTTCTCTTCTTTCCTTCTCTCTTCTCCCACGATTTTCTTCTTCTTTTTCTCTCCCACATTTTTCTCCCTTCCTCTCTTCACTTCCACAACTTTCTCTATTCTCTTCTTCTCTTTCTTATTTCAAACCTCATCTTTAGCTTATTCTTCCAAAATTGCCCCTCACTTACTTACCCTTTCCAATTTTCCCCTCCTTTCATTTAATCCATCTACTAACTCCTTTAATATTCTCAATACCATAGTCTAATTTAATTCTAACATGCCCATTTAAAAATTCTAATATCTACTTAGGCCCACCAAATTAATGAGCCAATTCTAAAATAAATAATTAAACAAAAAAACAAAACATAAGTAAATAATTAAAGAAATAATAAATAATTTAGAAAAAAATCAGGATCCAACAACTTTCCTCCCCTAAAAGAATTTTGTCCTCGAAATTCTTACCTGAGTCATTGAAGAGGTATGAATACTTCTCCTTCATTGCTTCCAAGGGCTTCCATGTTGCCTCTTCTCTTAAATGGTTCTTCCATATGACTTTGACCAGTTTCACTGTCTTGTTTCTCAAGATCTTTTCCTTCGAATCTAGAATCTCCACTGGTTGCTCCTCATATGTCAATTCCTCCCTTAATTGGACTTCTGGTGGTTGAACTATATGCAAAGGATCTGATCAGTACTTCCTCAACATCGATACATGGAAGACATTGTGAATCTTAGACAATTCCTCTGAAAAAGCTAACTTATAGGCTAAAGGCCCAATCTTTTCAATGATTTCATAAAGGCCTATGTATCTTGGACTAAACTTGTCCTTCCTACCAAATCTCAAAACTCCCTTCCATGGAGAAGCTTTAAGAAACACTTTGTCTCTAACTTCAAATTCCATCTCCAATCTATGTGCATCCGTGTAACTCTTCATTCTATCTTGAGCTGCTTTAAGTCTCTGTTTCACCAATTTAATCTAATCAACTGTAACTTGTACTAACTCAGACCCTACAAGTCTCCTTTCACCTTCTTCATCCCAACAAATAAGAGTTCTGCACCTCATACCATACAAAGCCTCATAAGGTGCCATCTGAATTCCTGAGTGGTAGGAATTATTGCAAGCAAATTCGATTAAAGGCAAATGATCATCCCATGAGCCTTTAAAATCCATAACACAAGCTCTCAACATTGCCTCCAGAGTTTGTATTATTCTCTCTGATTGTCCATCAGTCTGTGGATGGAAAGTCGTACTAAAGTGCAACTTAGTTCCCAAAGCCTCTTGTAAGCTTTCCCAGAATCTAGAGGTGAACCTGGGATCTTTATCCGAGACTATTGAATTTGGAATCCCATAAAGTCTGACTACCTCATCTATGTATTTCTTGGCCAAAACATTCAAAGAATCCATCTGTTTAATTGGAAAGAAATGAGCAGACTTGGTTAGCCTATCCACAATCACCCATATTGCATCATGCTTCTTACTGGTCCTTGGCAATCCCATTAAGAAATCCATCGTAATCTTTTCCCACTTTCATTTGAGAATCGACAAAGGTTTAAGCTTATTTGAAGGTGCTTGGTGTTCGGCCTTGACTTGCTGGCACACTAAGCATCTTTTAGTGTATTATGCAACTTCTCTCTTCATTCCTTTCCACCAGAAATGTTCCTTCAAATCCCTATACATTCTAGTACTTCTTGGGCGCATTGTGTGCTCATTAAGAATTTCATATTTCAACTATTGCATATTAGGAATACATAGTCTGTTCCCTGCCACAATCAATCCATCTTCCCTTACCTCTATTTCAGAAGGTTTACCATTTTTAATCTCTTCTCTGAGCCTGCTCAAGAACTCATCCTGTTCCTACAATTCCTTAATCTTCTCATTCAATACTGGCCTTACCCTAAAGTTAGCCAGTATACAATTAGATTCGGCTTGTCTCAATGTCACCTTGAGTTTAGCTAATTCCTTCAACAAAGGAAGATATACTGTCTCCACATGTGCCATGGTCAATTTTCTACTCAGTGCATCTGCTACTACATTTGCCTTTCCTAGGTGACAAATCAATCATTAAATCATAATCCTTTAACAGTTCTAACCATCTTCTCTATCTCAAGTTTAACTTTTTTTAGCTCATTAAATATTTAAGACTCTTGTGGTCTATAAATACCCTAGTAGTGACTCCATAGCGATAATGCCTCCATATCTTCAACGCAAAAATTATGGAAGCTATTCAAGTCATGCATAGGATAATTGATCTCATAATGTTTCAATTGCCTAGAAGCATAAGCAATCACCTTATCTCCTTCCATCAACAAACAGCCTAATCCTTTCCTCGAGGCATCACTATACACTATGTATCCATCATTACTCGAAGGCAAAGTCAAAATTGGTGCACTCTTTAATCTGTAGTTAAGCTCCTCAAAGCTTTTCTAACATTCATTTGTCCACACAAACTTCTAATTCTTCCTAGTCAATTTGGTAAGTGGACTTGCTATTATGGAAAAGCCCTCCACAAACCTTTTGTAATACACAGCTTAAGAAACTCCTCAATTTTGCTATAATCTTAAGTGTTTCCCATTTTACCTCAGCTTCAATTTTTCTCGGATCTATATGTACTCCATGCTCTGAAATCACATGTCCAAGAAAAACTACTTCCTTTAGCCAAAATTCACATTTGTTAAATTTGGCATACAACCCATTCTTCGTCAATGTCTCCAAGGTAACCTTCAAATGTTCCTTATGCTCCTTGTCACTCTTATAATAAACCAATATATCATCAATAAACACAATGATAAATTGGTCTAAGAAGGACTTAAAGACTGGGTTCATTAAGTCCATAAAAGCTGCAGGTACATTCGTTAATCCAAAAGGCATGACCAAGAACTCAAAATGGCCATACCATGTTCTAAAAGCAGTCTTTAATACATCGGACTCCTTTATCCTCAATTGATGGTAACCTGATCTCAAATCTATCTTAGAAAAGACCCTTACCCCTTGCAACTAATCAAACAAATCATTGATGCGTGGGAGTGGATATCTGTTCTTGATGGTGACATGGTTGAGCTTCCTATAATCCACACACATCCTCAACGATCCATCTTTCTTCTTTACAAAAAGGACTGGAGCTCCCTACGGTGAAGAGCTCAGCCTTATGAACCCTTTCTCTAATAATTCTCCCAATTGCTCCTTAAGCTCCTTCAATTCCACCGGATCCATTTTATAAGGCGGAATCGATATTGGCATTGTGCCCAGAAGAAGCTCAATGGGAAATTCAATTTTCCCAGGTGGTAATAGTCCTGGTAATTCCTTGGGAAAGACATCCGAAAATTCCATGACCACAGGTATTTCTTCTAACTTCTCTCTATCTGCCTTTGTGTCTACCACATAGGTTAAAAATGCTTCACATCCTTTTCTTATCAGTTTTTTTGCTATCAAAGCCTAAACCATTCTAGTCGGACTTGCGTTTCTGTCCCCCAAAAACACCACCTTTCTACCATTTCCAATTTCGAACTCCACAATCTTCTGTTTACAATCCAAGTTGGCATTATATTTCTCTAAGGTGTCCATCCCCAAAATCACTTCTAATTCTCCCATCCTCAGTGGCATTAGATCCACTACTAATTGTTCCTCTCCAGTATGTATCTCACAGTCTCTATATACATAACTAATATTAATACATTGGCCGATTGGAGTACTAACCATCAAAGGAGTATCCAATAGGCTCAATTCTCTACCATTCACAGTTCTACTCAATGACATAAATGAATGAGTAGAACCCGAATCAATCAAAACTATAACATCTTCATCAAATAATTTAATCATACTAGTTATGACTTCTCGAGTTGTCTCTGCATCTTCCCTCGTCATAGCAAACACTCTAGCTAGTGCTTGTACCCTCGATCTCCCTAGAGGGTTCACTTTCTTAGCCGCATCAGAACTTCTACTGCCTACTTCTGTTACTGTCCTATGTCCCACTGTCTCGGTCCTCCTTGAAGCTTGCATCTGACTTCTCTCATGTCTCGTATTCTGAGGGCACTCTCTTGCCATATGTCCTTTCTCCCAGTAATTGAAGCACGCTCTAGTCAATCGGTAATATTCCCCTTTAAGAAACCTTCTGCAGTGTTCACATTTGGGAATGGATGGCTTATCCTCATCTCCCCTCCTACTGCCTCCAACCGTTGAGGCTTGATGTGAGACAGTTTTCATCTGTCTAGGCCTGCTTGCTCCATTGCTCTTCTCCTCAGACTGTGTAGGAAAAGTTCTGAAACCCCTCTCTAACATAGGAGCACCGCCTCCCCTCTTAGATGGTTCTCTCCCTTTCCTCTTTCTATTCATCGCACTTTTGATGTTCTCCACATTTTTCACTCTTAATGTTGCTTCAACTAGCTGTTGGAAATCGCAGAAATTTTGTGCAACCACTTTCTCTCTAATGGCCAAGTGTAGTCCCGCTTCAAACTTTCGACACCTAACTGCTTCGCTCATCATTAATTCAGCTACATATCAGGCCAATTGCGTGAATCGACACTCATATTCACTCACCATCATCTCCCTCTGGGTGAGGCTCAAAAACTCTCTCTGCTTCTGTTGGATGTATATTTATGACAAATACTTCTTCCTATAAACAATCAAGAAGTCCTTCCATGCCAACACCAGTGGCTTCATCTGACTTCCCGGGACACTCTTCCACCAATATAGAACATCCCCTTGTAGCAAACTTACAGCATATTCAATCTTCTCATCATCCTCACAATCCATCTGCTCCAATATCTATTCCGTCTTTCTCAGCCATGTTTTAGCTTCTTCGGGATCAGTAGTTCCATAAAAATCCACTACTCCATACTTTCTCAATTTATCGAACTACTTCCCCTTCTTAACTGGGGCTGGAGTAGAAGATTGCGGCATCTGTCCCATAGCCTAGACAAATGCCTGAGTGAAGGCTTGGAACATCCTCGAATCCAAGGTAGGCACTTGTTTTGACGGAACAGGTGATTCCCACGAGAGGGCCCAATACTGTGCCCTACAAAAGCCTCAACATATCCTAGCGCTCTAGACTCATCCATGCCCTCCTCTTTTAGTGGAGGGTCAGGTGAAACCGATTCTTGCAAAACTCCTCATGTCCTTTTATGAGGTGGCATTTCGCTCCTTCAATAGAAACACTAATGATTAGCTTACATTTTATTCCTACATGTATGTATGATATGCATGTCATTTAATACAATCAATCAATTTAACAATGCAAACAATTAATTGCATAGCATAACAATTTGTCCTACTATGCATTTTAAGCTTAGGAAAAATCTAAGCTCTGATACCAAAAGATGTTGAGCCCCGTTCCCGGAGCCCAACTATCGTTCTGGAGTCAAAAATCATGAGTGGGTTTCCTGGTAGGGTTATTCCAATAAACCCTCACTTCCTTCCGATCAAACTTATGAATCTATCAATTTTTTTCTTTTGTGCAAAGGTAGAAAAATATGTTAGAAATCTATCGCCTCAATAATCACTTCATTTGGAGGTCGGATGATGAAGTTATGGCTAAAAGAATCCAACATGTTTATGTCCATAATCATTTTGTACCTACATTGGAGAAATTGCTATAACTTTCATTACAGATGTCGAATTGACGATGTTTTTAGACGGTTTGAAAGAGAACCTCTAGATCTACAACTTTCATGAAGACTCTAAAGTGAAATTCTATCATTTAGACAAAACACGGATCATGTGAAATCATACGAGCAGCCCGTGTTTCTCTCGGGTCTGATGGTGCTTTTGCGTTAGAAACACACAACCGGTGTGAATTAACACGGGCAGCCCGTGTTTCTCTCGGGTCTCATTGTTCTTTTGCATTAGAAACACACGACCTATGTGAATTCACATTGGCAGATCGTGTAACCCACAGGTCTGATAATTTCGTTTGGAGGTTCAACACACAGACTGTGTGAATTCACAAGAGCATACCGTGTAACCCACGAGTTTGGCAATTTTTCAGCATCAAGATACACGGCCTGATCGTGTAACCATCTGGTGAAACAAAAATTTTCACCCTCCAGCATCCTAACTTGTAATGGTCATAACTCTCAACTCTGATATCCAAAAATCGCATACTTTATACCGTTGAAAAGCTAGAAAGACAAGCTACGACTTTCATGAAGACAAATTTGGCTAATTCTACCTAAATCAATGCAGTTTTTCCTTTGAGTTCAGAACAAAATTTCTCCACCTATGAAAGCTTGCAAAATGCAATATCTCTTTATATCAATTCAACTACTAATTGCTTTTAAATCTTACCTCAAATTCTCCCCTTCTAATGCAAAACCACTTCTTATCCATTTGACTACTGCCTACATCTCATTAGTCCTTGAATCTCAACTCCAATGATTCATCACATACAAGCTTTCCAACTCCAACATGCTATTTTAACACTAGCAAAAATTTGCAATCTCAACCAAAAGATAAGCACATCCATCATACTCAAACTTTAAAATAACATAATCATACAAAAAAGAACTTCTCAAGTTCTCATTCTCATTTCTAAGCACAATGAATGTTTGAACAAGCTTTACTTACATATCAACATACACATCAAACTTAATGCAAAATACAAAAGATGTTCATGTTTGATATGCCTATAAAGCTATCCAAAATAGTCACTAGCTTAGTACAAAAGATTTCTAACTATCTTGGAGTTCCGAATGCCTTGTAAGGATTGCTAATCTTCTCGATCTGCACCTGAGGAGGGAAAATTATGGGTTAAGTTACACAGTTTGTTGGATAATATACTTATATCCATTGACAACGAGCCACACAATCAAACATATATAAATATTAATATAGGCATACATGTTTTGTCTTAATCCAACAATGAAATCTCAGCATTCACAATTCCAATACACATCTCATAGAACATAATGGATGTAATTCACATCGAAGCATAACACTTCAAAATGTCATCTAACTTAACACATCAAAATGTAAATGCACAAACAATTAGCTCAAGGGTTCCGTGGAACAAAGAAGAGAAATCGAAGTTTACTCCATGAATAAAACGAGTACACTTTTTGGATCGTGTTCCACAAGCGGGCAGTCGGGAGAAGGATTTATATCGACATGTATGTTAGGTCCCAATTTCGAAACCCAAAAATTTGGAGACATTTGACGGAAACAGTGTTTTTGCACTCAATTATACTAAACCTGTTTTTGGGATATTTGGAATTACTCTCATTTATGGGTATCGGATTAGGGTGTTCTCTGGGTAGTTCGAAAGAGGATTCCAAGATCTACCATTTTCATGAAGAACTTGACGGCAGATGATAGGTTCAGACGAAACTTAAAGAGAAAGCAGACAAATGGAAGAAGGCAGACAAATTCCACAAGGCAGACGAATGCCACGAAGCAAACGAAACAAAACATAGACGAAGCAAAAGATAAACGAAGTAAAAAGATAGACGAAGCAAAAGATAGGCGAAATAAAAGATAGACGAAGCAAAAAAATAGACAAAGCAAAAGATAGATGAAGCAAAAAGATAGACGAAGTAAAAAGATAGATGAAGCAAAAAGATAGACATAGCAAAAGACAGATGAAGCAAAAAGATAGACGAAGTAAAAAGAAAGACGAAACAAAAGACAGACGAAACAAAAAGATAGACAAAGCAAAAGATAGACGAAGCGAAAAGATAGACGAAGTGAAAAGATAGACGAAGTGAAAAGATAGATGAAGTGAAAAGATAGACAAAACAAAAATCTAGATGACACAACTCTTAAGACGAAATGATGTCATCATAGACGATACATTTCCCCTTTATAAAGACCATAACTTTAGACTCCAGAGTCCAAAGTTCCTATACTATATATCGATGGAAAGCTACAAAAATGAGCTATAACTTCCCAGAAGACAATCTTGACTAATATGTCCTAAATTAGTCCAGTAACACTTTCTGAAGTCGGCTCACGATTTCTACACCTAGAAAAAATGACTAAGACTTCGAAAAGTACTACTATTACAGGAACATGCACATACATATGGGGAACTTTCCAGTTCTAAACCCATTTAGCAAGACAACTGAATCTCATACATGACAGAAATTTTAAATTTACATTACATCACAAACCTTAACACAAATTACAAAATACATTGAATGCTTAAAGTTCAAAATGCTTATAAAGCTAACCAAAAGTCTAGCTACTAACTTTGCACAAGAGATAACTCTCTCGGAATTTGTCCAAATGCCTTGCAAGGATCATTGATCTTCTCGATCTACACCTGAGGAGTGGGGAAAAGTATTGGGTTGAGCGACACAACTCAGTGGTTAATATACATATAGCCATTGGCGATTGGCCACTTATTCAAGCATATGTATATGTATATCTAGCAATTCTAGAATTTATACTTTATTTAAGCAATTGGACATGTATCAATGTAACTCAACTTAAACACACAGCATACACTTCAGCCATCAAACGTAACACTTTATTATGCACCTTACTTGAACATCTAAAGATGCAATGCACATCAATTGGCTTTAGGGTTCCATGAACAAAATAGAGAAATCGAAGTTTACTCTGTGAGCAAGACGAATCCATTTATTGGATTTCATGGTCCACAAATGGGCAGTCGGGAGAAGGCTTACGTCGACATGCACGTGACTACAAAACAATTCCTCTCTCACCCAAACAGAAGCACATAATCATGCTCAAAATCATTTTATCAAATGCTTATACTTTCATGCCTTATTTTTCTTTTCATTTATACAAAATGTTATAACCTTTTTCATGGTATAGCATAATCAAAATCCTCATGCATTATCAAATCCCCATAAAATCAATTTAAAAATTTATGCATTCAACACATACACATACATAGGCAAGAATTTGCCTAATCACACAAAACTATATATACATTACCCACCTAATTAGCTTGCGGAAATCCAAGTCAAGCTTGCCTTTCCCTTTACTCTTTGGTAGAGTTCCCTTAGTTTCCTAAAACGACCAAGGTTTCATTCAAACAACATTTCAATAACTTATAAACTTCAAAATAAAGAAATCAAAAAATGGAAATACATAAATTAAGCTCAAATCTAACCCATAACCCATCTAGGTTAAAAATTTAAGATCTAGTTTACAAAAACCCTAAAATCAATTAGGTTCTCCTTATCCACCTTCTTCCCACAAGAACCTCTTTGCTCTCTAACTCCTTCATCCACAACATAACTCATTCCTTTAGTAAAGCAAGAACAAAAGATGGTTAACCTACCTTAACAAGCTTGATTTCTCTTCCTTTATTCTTTCACCGAAACCTTTGTTCCTCTCTGTAGCGCCCCTTACCGTAGGGTACACACCGGGACACCCGTAGGTCGTTCCGATACATAGCCTACAATAAAGGTGCACTACGAGCAAACCCTACTATATCCACATGGCATCAATAACATCAGTAACACAATCAGGAATTTCGAAACTAAAATTTGCTTTCTCATTTCGTTCCACTTAAACCATAAATACACAAATCTGTCATTGTCCACTGTCAGTACAAATCCAAAAGAAAACGAAAACAACTCCTAACTAGGTCATCCCTAAAAGTCCCAGCTGACCGACCTTTGTGCCATAACTTCTCTTGCCAACACGATCTACAAGGCAGGAAAAGTCTCTCTCTATGGAGCTAAGAGTCTACTATCTCTGTCCTTAAAAATATTTGCAATGTTAGGTGAGTTTGCGAACTCAGTGAGAAACCATCATCGATGGTTCACTCAACTCATGCATATACAAGCAATTCACAGAATATCGCACAGTATCATATCCAGAAATACCACATGCATTATCATTTCACAAATATAAGGTGTTTCGCCTTTCACTCTGTCCATATTCAATCATATGTATATGCAATGCACATGTGACATTTCCCATTTTATTACGGTGTTGTGACCGTGCGCCTGAACTGTCCCAAAAATGGGCTCATTGAACTATCCCAAAAATGGGCTCATTGAACTGTCCCAAAAATGGACGCATTGAACGTTGAGCCTAAGGCTCTGAGATACGGTGGGCTTAAGCCCTGATAGGGTGAGCTTTAAGCTCTCGGTGGCTACTCCGGTCACAACTGTCATTATCTGATCATGCCTTTATGCATGGAATGCACATGTCTCAATTCACAGTAATTGCATCACAAAATAATACCACATGTCCCAAATCACATTAGAAACAAGTAGTTAAAAAATTAACACACAATTTACACTTCGATATCAAGTACTCAATGCTTCGGACACCTATGGTCCGGAACCAATCATAATCAAATACACAGAAGCCCTCCATTCATCTCCGCATGGTATAAGTGCATAATTTTAAACACATAAAGATTGAGGAACTAACTAGGTTACTCACCACTTAACTTCCGAGCTAATGTCGGGAAGTCTCAGCCACGTCGGTGGATCGACGCTCCACTTGAGCCTCTAAAACAATCAAAATAATCATTCATTACCAAAAAAAGCACAATAAAAAAGATTCAGAAATGCACATGCAGCGATTAAAATTTGTATTATACATGTTCATGACATTCCCAACACTATTCCCAAAACTTCCCATCTCAACTCTTTTCCTCT